>LNAC01000014.1:5048180-5155403 GCA_002007465.1 Ailurus styani
GGCAGGGGGAGCGGGTCCGAGGGCGGGCGCGCGGGGGCTGTTTGCGCGCTCTCGGGTCCCCGGTGGGCTCGGCGCCCGTCCGGGCACTGCCCGCGGGGCTCGGGGTGTGCGGGACGGTGTGCGTGCGCGCGCGTGTTTGTGGCGAGGGGCCGCCGGGTGTGTATCTGCGTATGCGCTGGGCCGTCATTGTGCCTGCCCCGGGCGCGGGGCGCGGGCCTGCCCCGGCGCAGTCCCTCCTGCGCGGGGATGTTTTCCAAACAGGCTTCCTGCGGAGACGAGCTCTGCTGCAGCCCCAGCCGGAGGGGGGAGCGCCGCCCCCACAGGCCTCCAGAGACCCGGGCGGCCCTGGGACTGCAGACAGACACCTGAGGGAGGGAGGGGGCGCGCACCCGGGAGGGGTCCAGAGGCCTGCCCGCCCGGGGAGGCCAAGGTGGGGAGATTGAGGCAGATGGATGGGGAGAGGAAGGTGGCCAGACAGTCGGAGATGGGGAGCGGGGTGGGAAGAGAGACGGCGAAAAAGGACAGCCCGGGAGGACAGAGAGTCATTGAGAAAAAAGACAGACAGACAGAGGCCTAGACCGGCAAAGGGTCTGAATGATTAAGATGGTTAGATAGATTCCAAAAACCCAACAGAAGGGTTACTCGGAGGCCGCGGGGCCAAGAGTCAACCCAGGAACTAAGTCTGAGATGAGGAATAAGGGTCCTCCAACTCCTGAGGTGTCCCTCTTCCAAGCAGATCCCAGACTGGTGTCCTGGCCAAAAGGAAGCCTCTGGCCACCCCATGTTGGTCCACCCTGCTGGCCGCACCAAACCTCCTGACCCTCTGAATGGGGGGCCCTCTCCTCTTGGTTCCATCCCACCCGGGTTCCCTTCCCTGGTATCCCAGCAACCCCGGGACAGTTGAAAGGAGGCAGAGGTGGAGCAGTTGCCATAGCAGCAGAGGTGGTGAAAGGTCACTCTGGCCTTAGCCTAGGTGGCCCTGCAGCAGGCCTGAGCTGGCATTGAGGGGGTTGGGATGGGAGGTTGCAAAATTCTTTTTCTCCTCTCCCACTCTGCCCAGAATGGTGCTAGAAGGAAACCCTGAAGTGGGGTCTCCTCGATCCTCAGACCTCCGGCATCCGGGAACCCCGGGCTCCTGTGTCCTCTCTTCTCCGGGTGAAGATGCACAGCCAGGCGAGGAGCCCATCAAGTATGGCGAACTCATCGTCCTGGGGTGAGCAATCCTGGCCCAGGTGGGGCCGGGCACCAGGCACCCTCAGGGCAACCAGACTAAGGGCCCCAGCTCTCCCCACATATGACCTTTGGCTGTTTGTCCCTCCTCACCTTCCCAACCGAGAGACAGAGTTGACCAAACCCACCTCAATTTCTGTTATTTTATCTTCCCATTTTTAATAAATTACTGCGAAAACTCTAACTGCCCACCTAAGTTTCTGATCAGAAAAAAAGTAGCACCGTCTGCCTTTCATGACGCACCTGGCATATGTAGTCTGGGGTGAAGAACTCTGGTTCTCCAGCAAAAATGCTTGGTTCAAATCCTGCCTCTGCAAGTTGCTTAACTTCCCTGTGCCTCCATTTCCCCGTCTTACAAATAGGGACAATCATCATACCTCAGAGGGTTGTCAGAGAAATGAATGAGGTGATTTCTGTAAAGCACGTAGGACAGTGCCTGGCACATATCAAGTGTTCTGGGAGGCAGGCTTGTGCCAAGCCCTTTCATGGACATTATCTCATTTCAATCTTCACAAAGATGCTGTGAGGAAGGAGGTGAGGAAACCGAGGCTCAGAGAGGGGAAGTGACTGGTCCAAGGGCACACAGCTGGTAAGTGGCAGGGCTGGGATTTGGACCCAGGTCTTTCTTACTCTAGGTCTAGTGCACTTTGACTAAGCCATAGCTGACCCTCACGCTACAGATGAGAAAACCGAGGCCAGGAGAGGGGAAGCGGTGTGAGTCAGTGGCTGGGTAGACCTCATTCCCTTCCTGGTCTCGGCCTGAGCAGGATCCTTGCATCCACCCACTTAGTGCTGCCCCCAGGCACAGATCCCTCCTCTTCCTCCCCCATCCACACTTCCTTTTAGCCTCTCTCTCTGCCATCTGCACGGAAGAAGATATTTGATAAGCTGTGCTATCATGATGATTATTAGGAATAATAATGGCTGACATGTACACTTCATGTGCTTTTCCCTAATAAGTTAACATTTATCACGGGCTTGGTATCTATATATGTCAAACTCTGTGCCAAGCATTTTTAAATGCTTTATCTCATTTAGTTTTCACAATGAACCTGCGAGGTAGGTCCTGATTAATTAGCACCATTTTACAGAGGTCATGCGATAAGTGGAAGAGCCAGGATTTAAGCCCGGCCCATCTGAGCCCCGAGCCTGTGTCCGGAACTGCCCCACACCCCATAAGTGGGAAGAACTTACGAGGGCAAAAGTGATTTTGCCCCCTCGCAGGGCTGCTTGCATGAGAAAAACAGCTGCTGGGTGTCATCAGGGAAGGGCAGACTTTCCAGCTGAGGGCGAGGCCACTGATGAGGGAGAGTGTAGACCAAAGGGTAGAGGCCCTCTTAGCAGCTGTTTATTCTCAGTAGAGCAGTGAAGCCCCACCCTGGGTTTAGAGCCACCTGGGGAGTACATTGAAAAGACTCACTCATTGAAATGGGACTCATTGAAAAGTCCCATCCCAAACCTACAGAATCAGAGTCTCCATGGGTGGAGCCAGGGAAACTATATTTTAACAAGCCAACAAGAAAACTCTGATTCAAGTGGTCTTTGTCTGTATTTGCCAGCTCTTCATCCTGGCACTCCATGCTCCAAAGCCTTCTGTAGCTCCCTAGTCTCTCAGAATAAAGTCGAGATTCCTAAGCTTGGTGTTCAGGGCCCTTCTCCCAGCTTCATCTGCCTCTACTTCAGCTCACCACCCAAGTCACCACTCCCTGATCTCACCAAACCCTGCCAGCCTCAGGCCCTTCACTTGGGGCGAGCCTTCCCTCTGGAAGAGCTTCTGCAAGAGAGGCCGGAGTCAGACAGACCCGAGTTCAAATCTCTGACTTTTTCACTTACTAGCCTGGGACCTCAGGCAGGTCATTTTACCTCCCTGAGCCTCAATTTTCCTCATCTGTAAAATGGGAAGAAAGATACTTGCCTGGCAGGACATTGCACAGATTCCATTAGGTAATTAATAACGTGAAGCTCCAGGAACACGGGAGGCTCCAGTCCATGGCAGTGACCAAGGCTGTGACTCACCCCGTCTTTGCCTTCCACAGTCACTCCCTCTGGATAAAAGCTGGAAGGAAGGTAGAAATTTGACATGTATGGCTATGCGGAGGTGGTGGCATTGTGGGTCTGTTTGTTTTTTTCATTCTGGTTTCCATTCATACTTGTGGTGTCATAAATGACAGTTTGCGGTAAAGGTGAATCCTTCCCAGTTCTTCAAGGCCTAGTAACCTTGATCCTAAACCTGATCTGAGAATCCCCTTCTCCTACCTCTGGGCCTGTGGTACAGTTGGTGCCCAGTTTCCTTGAAAAGCTCAGGACACCCCTTCCCTGCCACTGAGGGGACAGAACTGACCTGCGGTGTGCCCCCTGTGGCACCCCAACGCCCAGCAGCTGACCAGTCAGGAGTCCAGGAAACACTGGATAACTGAATGAAAGGCCTTTTGCAGATATTCTGCCCCTCACCCTACTCCCCAAATGCACTGATCGGTAGTGTAGGGAGTCCTGGTTTTAGGTGGTTATAGGGCTTGTTTATGAAGGTAGACTCTGCCCAGAAGTTCCTCCAAATCTCTCAGGGCCTTACTTTCTCTCTCTCTGTCTCTTTCTCCCTGCAACCCCTTCTTTGTAATCCCCTACATCCGCAGCTACAACGGGTGTCTGGCAAGCGGGGACAAGGGCCGCCGGAGAAGCCGCCTGGCACTGAGCCGCCGGCCCCATGCCAACGGCGTGAAGCCCGACGTCATGCACCACATCTCCACACCGCTCGTCTCCAAGGCAAGCAGCTTGTCCCAGCGGACCTGGACAGAGGTCCTGCTTCCCCTGCCCAAGTCCCAGGTCTTGGCTTTCCAGGTCCTACCCACCCACAGCCCCTCCAGAGCAAGGGATCCCCCTGTGTCTTTACTCACAGCCTGGGGCTGCCAGAGAAATGGCGCGGAGGGGAGACCCCTTGTAGTGTGCTGGGCGCCACAGTTCGCAAAATGTTTCTTTGACAATCAGACCCCAGCCAGTGAATGGAAATGATCAGCATCATTTCGAGGCAGCCGCGGCTCAGAGAAGGGACGTGATGGTCACACAACAATGGCAAAGGAAAGCCTTTGGCTTCAGAGGACTTGGGTTAAGACACAGGCTCTCCTGTGTCTAGCTGTGTGTCGTTAGGCCAGTGTCTTCTCCTCTCTGAGCTGTGGTTCCCTGCACTGTCAAATGGGAATGCAAACATCTCCTTCTTGGGGTGGCTGCAGGGGTCCAATAAGGTACCCTGCGTATCATGCCAGCCACACAGTGCGTCTTCGGCAAGGGCAGAGCTGCCCCCTCGCTAGGATTGGCCAGTGGGCCCTGGGTTCCAGCTTCTGGCTCCAAGGCTCACACTGCTTCTGGCCACGTGCCCTGGGAAGTGACTTCTCCTTTCTCCCCACCAGGCCCTGAGTAACCGCGGCCAGCACAGCATCTCGTACACACTGTCCCGGAGCCACTCAGTCATTGTCGAGTACACACATGACAGCGACACGGACATGTTCCAGGTACGCTCAGGCCCCTCGGCGCGCCTCCTGGCCACTGGGCCACCAGGCCTCGAGGTCCAGCTCTGCGGGCATTCCAGGGTGAACCTGGAAGACCGAAGGTCATGGTAAAGTTGCTCAGGGGGCACTCAGTGCAATCGACCACGCTCCAGGTGAAGAAGCAGGGTGTCCAAGGAGGGCCGTTGACTTCCTGGAGTCACACAGCAAATCAGTGGCTACGTCAAAATTTAAAACCCAAGACCAGACACCCAGAGCGGCGTGAGAGTTATGCTTCCAGGGTCAGATCCCAGCTCCATCACTTACCAGCTGGGTGACTTTGGGCAAGAGTCACTGCCTCGCTCTGGGCCTCAGTTTCCTCATCTGTATAGTGGGGCCCATAACATACCACTCCAAGGAATTATCGGGCAGATCAGCTACGATATTGCACATGAAGCGCTGGACATGGTATCCAGTAACTACAAAAAAATTCGCCGTTTGATGCTAATGTTTGGGCATTCTCAGACTGGGTGTCACCTTTTCCCTGATCTATCAAAAAAAAAAATCAACTCATTTTTATTGAGTGGGGGAGACAGAGAAGCCCCAGACCCCAGTGACTGGATTTGGAGACGCCAGCTGAAAGCCCAGGGGGCCCGGGGAGCTGGGATGGTATTGCTCCCACATTGTTTGGTGACCCTGCTTACAGAGCAGCTGCCGGAGCCCTGGGCTGGCGGGGGCAGGGGGGGGGGCAGCCCATGGGATTGACCTGCACACATGGCGTCCCTGGGCTCTCTCCCCCCTTCCTCACAGATCGGCCGCTCCACGGAGAACATGATCGACTTTGTGGTAACAGACACATCCCCAGGGGGAGGGGCTGCCGAGGGCCCGTCAGCGCAGAGTACCATCTCCCGCTACGCCTGCCGCATCCTCTGTGACCGCCGGCCGCCCTATACTGCCCGCATCTATGCCGCTGGCTTCGATGCCTCCAGCAACATCTTCCTTGGAGTGAGTGAGCCCCCCCAGGCAGGGACTGGCACCCCATCTGAGAGTGAGCAGAGGGGTCGGGTAGGGAGAGGCAGCCCCCTGGGGTGATGGACCAGCCGGCAGCCATCCTAACCGGGACCCATGCTGGCACAAGCGATCCCACCTAAAAAATGAGCACAGTGAGGCTCCGAGAGTGCCGGTGATGCGCACGGCCGTGCGGCACCCATTCCAGTCCTCTGTGGGCCACCTCTGACCGTGAGGGTAGAGGGGCAGCATCCCCGGCCTGCTGAGGGGCCACTCGGAGATAGGATCTGATCCCACGTGTGGTCTCAGGAGCGGGCGGCCAAGTGGCGGACCCCCGACGGGCTGATGGATGGCTTAACCACCAATGGGGTCCTGGTGATGCACCCAGCAGGCGGCTTCTCGGAGGACTCAGCCCCGGGTGTCTGGAGGGAAATATCGGTCTGTGGGAACGTGTACACTCTGAGGGACAGCCGCTCTGCACAGCAGCGAGGGAAGCTGGTAGGTGGCCTGCTCGCAGCCTCCCCCCTCCCCTCATCCCTCCCGGGTCCTTCCCCCTGATCTCCTGCCCTCTTACACAAGGGAGCCCCGACAGGCTCCGTCTGGGGACCATGCGCCACTTGCCCCACAGAGAGGGCCAGACCATAGTCCCCAAAATGTAGCCCACGTGCTGCTCGAGGGCCGTGGGGTGGCGTGCGGTAGGGCAGATGTGAACACTGCAGTACCAAGTGGGTTTAGGGAAGCCGGCAGCTCAAGGAATCACAGCCTCTTAGGAGGATGACACTTGGCATGTGTGAGCAGTTTACAGCCTAAAGTGTTGGCAGTCTGTAAGGTGTCTCTCACGTTCAGACGAATTTAGCCTTATTATCCTTCCCTGGCAGGGAAGGGCGTTGGAGGAATTCTGACAGGTGACAGTGAAGGCTCCGCATGGCACAGATCAGAGAACTCAGGTTCAGAGATGAGAGAGAGTCCTAGAGAGGGGTAGGTGCCAGCCCAAGGTCATGGGGCCAAGCTCGCCCAATGGGCCCTGCAGAGCTCTTCCCGCATCTGAGCACATCGGGCCGGCGGAGGCGAAATCTCAGGGAAGAGCAGAGCTTTTCTTTCCAGAGCATCAGCTCTACCGGGAGATTTGGGGAAACATTACTTTTAAAACCTGTGCATGTGAATTTCAGTAGCATTCGCTTGTGGAGCACCCACTACGTTCCCGGTTCCGTTCCAAGCATTTACAATGACTGATTCGTGGGAACCACTTGAGATAACGGGAAGCATGGGCAGTAGCATCCAGCCTGAGGATAAGGAGGTTAAGACACAGAGAGGTTGAGTTACTCGACCAGGGATGCAGAGTTAGTAAACAGTGAAGCCAGAACTCACACCCAGGCAGGCTAGCTCTAGAGTCCTTCCTTTTAGCCACAGCCATGAGGACAGCTGCTTGGGCCGAGTCCCCAGGGTTTCAGATAGAAGAGCTTCGCACTTGCGTCCTTAGGGGAGAGCCTGGGGGGGAACCGCATTTTGGTCCAGATCTCCAGATCTCCCGATCTGGTCCAGATCTCCTGATCTGACAGTGAAGTGACGAAGGCCCCGTCCCACTGCGAGGGCCAGCGCCTGCCTGGGAGCATTGACTTGCTCTCCCATGTGGCTTCTCACCCCTCCTGGCTCCCTGCCTCCATCCTGCCCCTCGTCTGCCCCAGCCCTGCCCGCTCCTCTGGCCTAGCCGACCCCCCTTCCCAGGGTATTCTCTCCAGGGAGGTTTGGTGGGGCAGACAGGGGGGTCGGCTGGGGGGATGGCTGCCCGACGGCCAGGGGTTTGGCGGCCTCTTGAGCAGTGAGGCCCTTCTGCTGTCTCTGGCAGGTGGAAAACGAGTCCAACGTGCTGCAGGACGGCTCCCTCATTGACCTGTGTGGGGCCACTCTGCTGTGGCGCACGCCGGCGGGGCTGCTGAGGGCCCCCACGCTGAAGCAGCTGGAGGCCCAGCGGCAGGAGGCGAACGCGGCCCGGCCCCAGTGCCCCGTGGGCCTCAGCACCCTGGCCTTCCCGAGTCCGGCCCGGGGCCGCACAGCACCCGACAAGCAGCAGCCCTGGGTCTACGTCCGGTGTGGCCACGTCCACGGCTACCACGGCTGGGGCTGCAGGAGAGAGCGGGGCCCCCAGGAGCGCGAGTGTCCCCTCTGTCGCCTCGTGGGGCCCTACGTCCCCCTGTGGCTGGGCCAGGAGGCCGGCCTCTGTCTGGACCCCGGGCCACCGAGCCACGCCTTCGCACCCTGTGGCCACGTGTGTTCAGAGAAGACTGCCCGCTACTGGGCCCAGACACCACTGCCCCATGGCACCCACGCTTTCCATGCTGCCTGCCCCTTTTGCGGGGCCTGGCTCACCGGCGAGCATGGCTGTGTCCGCCTGATTTTCCAGGGGCCGCTGGACTAGGCTCCCCTGGGGCCCCGGCTGCCACACCCACCTGCCCACCTAGGTCCCCCACCTCCTGCAGCCCAGAGGGAGCTCTGCATGTGGGACTCGACCCGCTGGCACGTAGCCACACCAGACAGACGTGTTGGATGGATGGGCTGTGCTCCTCCCCTCTTAACTCTGGTCCCTGAAACGCCTACCCCAGTCAGAATGACGGGGCCCTCAGCACCAGCTCTGTCCCGGGCTGATGGAGGGAAGCCCATTCCTATGCCCTGGCCCTTCCTGGGGTGTCCCCCATCATGCCGCCTACACTGTGTCCCTGGGGGCGTGAAGGGGCCATGGGTCCCTGACCCCCAGCTTAGGCTGGCTGTGCCCTGAGCCTGCCAACCCAGCTCCAGATGCTCACCCCGCTGCAGCCCTGGGTTCCTCTATAAATCTCGCTGCTCAGCCTGCCCTTGCAGACCCCACGTGTCCAGCATGCGCGCAGTGCCGCCCGCCCCTGCATGAGTGAGGGGCCGGCAGCAGGCTGGGGCCGGCGTCTGCTGGTGCCCACTCGGGGCTGGACTCCGTGCCAAGTGGGCTCTGGGGACACAGAGACAATCGGACTTGGTTCCGTGCCCGGTGGAAGGCACAGTCTAGTGGACGACAGACCCAGTTACCAAATGACAACACGGTTTCCTGGGCACCAGCATCAGAGGATCGTCAAGGGCTGCGGAGCAGGTCTCCCAAGCAGGCGGGCGAGTGAGGAAGGCTCGCGTGGGAACTCCCCACAGGAAGGGGAGGGCGCTCTGGGCAGGGGGGAGGCTGAGCACAGGCGTGGGTGTGAGGAAGCAGGGATCTGAGTGAGGCTCTGGAGCGGGGGCCACAGGGCGGGCAGAAAGAGGGCTGGAACAAGAGGTTGGAGCTGCCCTCGTGGGGAAGATGCTGGATGGAGGCTTTGGAACCTCGCTTGTGGAATCAGGAGCAGGGGGTTGGGGGCGGGGAGGGGACTCGTGGTCCCAGAGTGCTGGCTGTGCAGAAGGGCCATGATTACCAAGTGCCCGCGGTGCCCTTCTCTGTGCTGCTGCTGCTGCTGCTAATAACTATGATAATGGAGTGCTCACCAGGAGGTTTTGCTATTTAATCCTCACAGTAAGGGGGGAGATTAAGGCACGGGCGGGTGCCAAGTCACACAGCTAGAAAGTGGCCAAGCCAGGACTCAAATCCATGACTGCCTGCCTGGCCTCCGCCTGGCCACCTCCATCAGCCCCTGCTGCTTTCTGTGGACAGGGGTGAGGACAGGAGGGGAGGGCAGCTCAGGTCACCGGACCAGCGTGTGCAAACATGTGGCAGGGAAGATGCTTGACTGACCAAGGAGCCAAGTCTGGAGGGGCAGAAATGAGAAACGAGAGGTGAGGACATTGGGCTAGGGCCTGGTGGCCCTCGGTTGCCATGGAGACCAAAACTGAACTGGACCCTGACTCATCTTGGCTAAGTGGCACCTGTCCCTGAGAGCCAAGGCAGGCTCAGTGTGCTGCTGGGGTTGCTCTCAGACCGTTCCTGGGGGGAGCAAGCTAGCGAGACCAGTAGGTGGAGGTTCTGGAGATATAAAAAAATCTAGAAAAGAGGCTTCCAAGTACGGGCCTGGCCTGGGCATCATCCCCAGTTAAAGACAGCCCCCAGAGCCTTAGGGAGTACAGAATTCAAGGGGAGGGCCTGCTGCAGGCCACACAGCGGGGGGGCCACAGAGACCAGACCCGGGGCTCCCAAGAGGACAGAGGGCTCCTGTGGGTGGCGAAAAGGGGATGTAATGAGATTCCTGCTCCCGGAGCCTCACATGCCACACCTGGACGCCCAGATGGGGATGCTCAGGCAGATAATGGGAGTACTTCAAGCCCTACCCACACATACACACATACCACTGGGAATCCAGTTCTCTCTTCTGACCCTGTTGGGAACCAGGTAGGGGATGTTGTTTCCAGCAAGGAGGGGAGAGACCAGCACAGAGCATGGTACTGCCCCAGGGAGAACTTGGAGGTAGTGGAGGAGGGTAAGACAGCCCTGCTTTTGGCCCAGTTCTGCCCCTTTCCAGCTCTTGGAGCCTCAGTCTCCTCACCTGTTAAATGGAATAGCAATTCCTTTTTTTTTTTTTAAAGATTTTATTTATTTATTTGACACAGAGAGAGATCAGATCACAAGTAGGCAGAGAGGCAGGCAGAGAGAGAGGAGGAAGCAGGCTCCCCACAGAGCAGGGAGCCCGATGCGGGCCTCGAGCCCAGGACCCTGAGATCATGACCTGAGCCAAAGGCAAAGGCTTTAACCCACTGAGTCACCCAGGTGCCCTGGAATAGCAATTCCTATATTACCAGATGGCTGTGAATGTACTGAGAGCACCTGCAATACAGTAGGTATTTAATGTTACTTCCTCACCTGCCCTTCCTGCATGTCCATGGGGAAGAACCAAGGCTAGGGATGGCCATGACTCCAGTGACTGGAAGGTCTCGGGAAGGCTCGACTCCAGTTCAGGGACACCTGAGGACAGCCTGGGTGGCCTTAGGGAAGTCAATGAACTAATTAGCCTCAGTTTCTCCATCTCCTACAGTGGGTAAATGATATCCTATCAGGGTTTTTACGAGAATGAAATATCCTCCACGTCAAGCTGCTAGCATAGGACCTCGTGTATTAACTGAACATAAAAATGCAGCTTGTTTGAGGGTCCCAGGAGTCCTGGGATCTTTTGCTAACCTGAGCTGCCCACTGATGGCTAGAGAGCACTACCCCCTTTACTGGTGCCCATCTCGAATTCACCCAAGTCGCGGGAGTATATCCATTTTAAAGACAATACAAATTGAAGCACAGGGAAGAAGAGGGTGACTTTCCTAAGGACACAGAGAATTTATTGTGCTTCTCCCTGTGATGATAGTCATCATCAGAGCCAACAGTAACACTATTGTGTCAAGCCTGGCTTTGGGCACTTTCATAAGTGAGAAAGTGGCACCAATGGTGGGCAGATGTTACTGTGAGCCCAGACACAGGTGTGGCAAAGGTGGGGCAAGGAGAGTGTGGGTTTCAGGTATTCCCTTTCTACAGCCCCTCTGGGCACAAGACTCCCCAGTCATCACTCAGGGCTAGAGCATCCTTCAGAGTGGAGACAATTGTCACCTGGGTTTTCTGGCTGAGGAAGCCGAGAATCAGAGAGGTAAAGTGTCCCGCCCAAGGCCACACAGCCAGTAGATGACGGTGGCCTGACTGAACCTCAGATCCGCCCTCGCCGACCCAGGCCCCTCGCAATGCTTCCCACTGAGCCCGGGCCCGGCGCCAGCGCTCGGGGGGACAAGCCATGCCCGACCCGGTCGTCCTCTTGTGAGTCCATGCAGACGTGCAACGGTGGACCTCAAGTCCAGCTCTGTCCTGGGCCGCCTTTTGGGGTCACAGGCAGCGCTCCCTTCCATCAGGCATCGGGCAAGCACCAACAAGCTCCAGGCCCCTCGCGCCTTCGTGCTCAAGAAACTGAGGCTCAGAGAGGTTTAGCGGCTGCCTCCCAGGCCCTGGCGAATCGACGGCGGTGCAGTGAAGCGCTTGTCCCCGCGCGGGTGTGATCGCCTCAGCTCAGGCCCGGCAGCTGACCTCGTAGGTTGGCAGTGTCCTGAGAGTCTCCGCCCCCTGACCCTCGAATCCAGGGAGGGGCAGGCAATCACTTCGCCTCCCGAGCGCAGGTTCCCACCTGCACAACCGAGGTCCGGGGGCCCGAAGGAGAGCGGCGCCGGGGCTCTGTGGGGAAGTCCCCGCTGCTCCGTACGTGACACCCACGCCGCCCCGCGCGGACTCGAGGCGACCTTGTCCGCCCGGTCTGCCGGGACTAGGCCGCGGCCGGGCGGGCCACCCCGGTTCCCGTCCGCCGAGCCAGCACCCTCGCGGACAAAGGCCAAGGCCGCAGGGGCCATCCCGCGCGCGACCGGGTAGGGCCCGGAGCGGGGGGCGGCGGGCCGGCGGAGCGCGCCGACGTGCGCCTATTGGCTGGAGCGGACGCCCATCCGCGCCCCGAAGCCCCACAATTGGCCGCGGGGGGCGGAGTTCGCGGAGCCCCAATGAATGGGGGAGCCGGAAGCAGGAAGTGAGTTTGCGATGAGAGCGGCTGCTGCAGGTGAGGAGCGGCGCCCGGGTTTCGGGGTCACCATGCGTCATCCTCGGGGGACAGGGCGAGTCTGGACCGAACGCAAGATTATTCCCTTTCTGCCTTCCATCCAGTACCCCTTCCACATTCACCGCGGCCCCGAGGCCCAGGAACCCTCCGGGCAGCAAAGAGTTAACCCCGAGGGTTGTGCTGTTGGGGCGGGGCATCCGGAGGGGTGGGGGAGGCTGGACGCTCGTTCCCCAGAAGGGAGGGCGGTGGGGAGAATGCCCTGGGTTGGGAGATCGCGGGCCCCAACGGGATTGTGAGACTTCGGTAAGTTGCGTGGTCTGTCTAAGCCTCAGTCTTTCTGTCTGGAAAATGAGTTTTCTTCCAGCTGCGAACTAATGTGGCTCTGTAGCTCCCCTGGCCAAGAACAGGGAGAGGGTAGGAGGATGGAGGGCCAAAGAAAAAGCATTTAGAAGGATGAGAGTGATGGGCGCCTTGGTGGCTCAGTCGGTTGAGTGGCTGCCTTCGGTTCAGGTCATGATCCCAGGGTCCTGGGATCCAGCCCCGCATCGGGCTCCCTGCTCGGTGGAGAGCCTGCTTCTCCCTCTCCGTCTGCCTGCCACTCTGCCTACTTCTGCTCACTCTCTCTCTGTCAAATAAATAAATAAAATCTTAAAAAAAAAAAACCAAACCCTTTTAGAAGGATGAGAGTGAGACAGATTGCACACCCTCCTGGTGAGGTTGGCCTTATCATCACCCCCATTTTACAGAGGTGGAAACTGAGGCACAGAAAAGTGAAACAACTGACCTGGTTTTAGGAGTCTAGAGTTGAACCCGGTTTGGAACCTGGATCTTCCAGCTGGTCTCCTGGAACTCTGTCCTTGCGAGCACAGTGGTGGGTGGAATTGAAGAACTTACAGGAGAACTCTGAAGAGGAGGCTAGGAAGTCGGAGAAGGAGGAGGGGAGTCTGAGGGGCCTGAGCTGGGAGTCTAGAGAAGCAGGTCTCTGCTTCTGACCTCTCCCTTGTGTTAGTAGGCAAAGCTCCTAGCCTCTCTGGGCCTCAGTTTCCCCATCTGTAATACTAGGTAGTTGAAGTCAGTCTTTGAGATTGAGGGGCCCCAGGCCAAATATGCCCCACCAATGTATTTTGTAATATCTTTGCGTGAGTCACCGAACCTCTGAGACTCAATTATCATATCTGTGAATGGGTTTGGGGGAGGATTAAATGAAACCACAAGAGTGCTTAGCTAGGTGTGTTGGTGTGTGGTAAATGATGGCTGTGATGATGGTGATGGTTCTCAGCAGGGCCCATGGCGGACGCCCAGTACATCCTGCCCAATGACATCGGCGTGTTTAGCCTGGACTGCCGGGAGGCCTTTCGCTTGCTGTCGCCCACAGAACGCCTCTATGCCCACCATCTGTCCCGGGCCGCCTGGTATGGAGGCCTGGCTGTGCTGTTGCAGACCTCCCCTGAGGCCCCCTACATCTATGCCCTGCTCAGCCGCCTCTTCCGTGCCCAGGACCCCGACCAGCTGCGCCAGCTCGCCCTGGCTGAGGGCCTTACCGAGGAGGAGTATCAGGTCAGTTCTTTTAGGTCATTCGGCATTTCCTGAGTGGCTTCTGGGTATGAGGGGCCACAAGCAGGGGTATAAAGGTCTTTCTCTGTGGTTTAGACCAAGGGCTACAAACACAGGGACCTCTCCTGGAGCCTCAGTCTTCTCATCTAGAAAATGGGCATGAGGGTAGTCTGACCTCCTGGGGCTGCAGTGACCTGATTCCAAGATAGTGGCTGCTGTGAGTAAATGAAACAGCTACAGGCACTCTGAGATCATAGAGGAGAGAGTCCAGGGTAGGAATCAGGAGGTCTGGGTTCTGGACCAGATCTTCCTCTACCATGTTGTGGGTCCCTGCCTGTCCCCTGGCTCTTATTTGTTTGTGGGTCTGCTGGCCAAGTAATACTTAGATCCATTCGTAGTGCATTGCTGCAATGCAGAAAGACACAGAAAGAAACACGAAATCACCCATTGGATGGTGGGGTGTACAGTCTTTCAAGTCCTCTTTCTGTGTATTGCGTTCCTACACGTGTACATGAGCACGTGCACCACTTCCTCATTTTGTCTTTTATGTAAATGAGATCATGCTCTCTGTGTTCTTAGGAGTTCTGCTTTTTTTTTTTTTAATTGAATACCATGTTTTGGAGAACTTCCATGGGGTACATATAAATCCACCTCATCCTTCTTGTTGACCGTGAAGCACTCTGTTGACCGCTGCAGTGTACACCATAATCAATTTAATCTTTTCCTTATCGTTGGATGTTTGGATTGCTCCTGATTCTTCTTAGAAACAGGGCCACAGTGAGCATACTTGTGCACATGTGTGAGTAGGCTGTATTTCTAGAAGTAGCATTGCTGGGTCAAAGGCTCTGTACATTTACAAGTAATTGATGTTGTTAGATCATCTTTTACAAAAGTTTCACCAAGAATGTGTGAGAAAATGGCCCGTGTTTCTACATGTAAAATAAAGGGATTGGATTGTTTATCTCCGAGCTGAGGCCCAGGCTGTTTCTTCTCCCTTTCTTTAACTTTTAGTGATCACATCCCATCTCCAGACCTTGACTAATTAAAAGAGCTAATGGCTGGGAAAGTGCAACCTGAGTGTTGCTATTCTCTGTGGGATACTTTTGCTTGCAAATTGCAGAAACCCACCTCGAACTGGCTTGAATGGAAATGAAAATCATGACTTCCAGTTTCCAGTCCAGAATGTAAGGAGCTCATAAGTCATCAGTCTGTCCTAGCAAGTAAAAGGTGGTACCCACCGGAAAAATCAATAACTTTTCTTATGTCCTTAAGACAAGTGAGGACATAGGGCTAACTGCTGCCCCAAATGGGAGAGACAAGTGGGTACAGAGAATCACAACTGACCAGCACAGAAATTCAAGAGCAGAAGCCTCCCCCAGAACCAGTGCTGGAGTCAGAAAACCTGAACTGTGATTTTCAGATCGCTGGAGGCTCAGTGTGGACAGCTCTGGAAGTTAAAAACTCCAGGAGGGCCCAGTCAGAGAGGGGCCTCCACACTTTGGGGAATTTGGGGAATTTTACCTCCAAGATAGACCACATTCAGGTCTATAAAACACACCTTAACAAATTTAAAAGAATGAAAATAATATAACGTCTGCTCTTAGATCAAAATGGAATTAAATTAGATATCAATAACAGAAAGATAGCTGGAAAATCCCCAAATACTTGGAGATTAAACAACACACTTCTAAATGATACATCGGTCAAAGAAGAAATCTCAAGAGAAATTTAAAGATATTTTGAACTAAGGGGCACCTAGGTGGCTCATCAGTTAAGCAGCCAGCTCTTTTTTTTTTTTTAGGTTTTATTTATTTATTTGACAGAGAGCAAGATTGAGCACAAGCAGGAGCAGTGACAGAGGGAGAGGGAGAAGCAGGCTCCCGGCTGAGCAGGGAGCCCGATGCAGGGCTGGATCCCAGGACCCTGGGATCATGACCTGAGCCGAAGGCAGATGCTTAACCGACTGAGCCATGCAGGCACTCCCAAGCGGCTAACTCTTGATCGTAACTCAGGTCTTGATCTTTGGGTTGTGAGTTCAAGCCCCACACTGGACTCCACATTGGGCGTGGTACCTACTTAAAAAAAATTTTTTTTTTCTGGGCACCTGGGTGGCACAGTCAATTAGTCCAGCTCTTGGTTTTGGCTCAGATCGTGATGTCAGGGTTATGAGACTGAGCCCCATGTTGGGTTCTTGGCTCTGGGCTCAGCACTGAATCTTCTTAAGACTGTCTCTGCCTTTCCCCCTGCCTCGCCCCCACGTTCTCTCTCTCTCTCTCTCTAAAATAAATAAATCTTTAAGATGTATATATGTATATTGAACTAAAATGAAACCACAAATGATCAAAACTTGTGAGATGCAGCAAAAGCGGTGTTTAGAGGAAAATTAATAGCATTGAAGCACATATTAGAAAAGAAGAAAGATCTAAAAATCAATAATCTGTTTCTACCTTAGTGGGGAAAAAAAGAAGAGCAAATCCAAAGTAAGCAGAAGAGAAGAAATAAAAAGAATTAGAGCAGAAATCAATAAAACTGAAAACAGGAATTCAGTAGGGAAAATTAATGAAACCAAAAGCTGGTTCTTTGAAAAGATCAGCAAAATTGGTATCTTAGTCTGTTTGGACTGCTATAACAAAATACCACGAGTAACTTATAAACAGAAATTTACTTCTCATAGTTCTGGAGGCTGAAAGTCCAAGTTCAGGGTGCCAGCACGGTCAAGTTTTGGTGAAAACCCTCCCAGTTTGCACACTGCTGACTTCTCACTGTGTCCTATCACGGTGGAATAGATGCAGTAGCTCTCTGGTGTCTCCTATAAGGGCACTAATCCCAATGATGAGGGCTCTTGCCCTCATGACCTAAACACCTCCCAAGGGCCCCATCTTCTAATACCATCACTTTGGGGATTAGAGTTCAATGTTTGAATTGGGATGGGGGACACAAACATTCAGACCAGTCTAACGGAATAAGAGAGCAGTCATAAACTATTAATACCAGAAAGGAAAGATGAAACATTACTATAAATCCCATGGACATTAAGGAAATTGAATCAATAATTAATAACCTTCCTAAACAGAAAACACCAGGCTCCCATGGGTTCACTGGTGAATTATACCAAACATTTAAGGACAACATTATACCAAGTTCTCTACAATCTCTTTCAAAAGAGAACAGGGGTACCTGGGTGGCTCAGTCGTTAAGCGTCTGCCTTCGGCTCAGGTCATGATCCCAGGGTCCTGGGATTGAGTCCCACATGGGCTCCTTGCTCAACAGGGAGCTTGCTTCTCCTGTCTGCCTCTCTCTCTGCCTGCTTGTGCTCTCTTCCGCCTCTCTCTCTGACAAATAAATAAAATCTTTAGATAGATAGATAGATAGATAGATAGAGATATATAGGTAGATATAGTCAGTTGCTTTTAATATACCAGAAATAAACAATAGAAATTTGAAATTAAAACCATAATACCATTTTTAAATAGCACACAAGAAAGTGAAATATGTAGCTTAAAAATACAATGAAGCATGTACAAAACTTATATGAGGAAAATTGCAAACCTGATGAAGATATCAAAGAACTAAATAAATAGAGAGATAGTCCATGTTCATGAATAGGAAGATTCAGTATTATCAGGATGTCAGTTCTTGGGGCGCCTGGGTGGCTCAGTCAGTTAGGCATCTGCCTTTGGCTCAGGTCATGATCCTGGGGTCCTGGGATCAAGGCCCACCTTAGGCTCCCTGCTGACCAGGGAGTCTGCTTCTCCTTCTTCCTCTCACCCTGCTTGTGCTCTCACCCTCTCAAAAAAATAAATAAAATCTTAAAAAAAAAAAGTCAGTTCTTCCCAACTTTATCTATAGATTCAATGCAGTATGATTAAAAATCCCAGTAAATTATTTTATTTTCAACACAATATTGGGGAAAGAGTGAAGAAGAACAAAGTTGGAGGATCAGCACCACTCAGCTTCAAGACTAACTCTAAAGCTACACTAATCAAGACAATGTGGTGTTGGCAAAAGGGCAGACAAATAGATCAACGCAATAGAATAAAGAGCCCAGAAATAGACCCCCATAAACACAGTCGACTGATCTTTGACAAAGGAGCAAAGCAACACAATGGAGTAAAAATAGTCTTTTCAGCAAATGGTTCTGGAACAACTGGACATCCACATTCAAAAATTATTTAATTAATTAATTAAAATAAAATAAAACAAAAGAAAAGAAAAAAGGAAAGGAAAGAAAGAAAGAGAATCTAGATCAGAAAGAAAAGAAAGAAAGGAAGGAAGGGAAGGAGGGAGGGAATCTAGACCAGACATGGACCTTACATCTTTTGCAAAATATAATTCACCGTGGATCACAGATATAAATGGTTTTTAAATTTTTTTTTAAAGATTTTATTTAGTTAGTTGACAGAGAGAAACACAGCTAGAGAGGGAACACAAGCAAGGAGAGTGAGAGAGGGAGAAGCAGGCTTCCTCCCTAGCAGGCAGCCCGATGTAGGGCTCCATCCCAGGACCCTGGGATCACGACCCGAGCCAAAGGCAGACGCCCAACGACTGAGCCACCTAGGTGCCCCACAGATTTAAATGTTAAATACAAAACCGTAAAACTCCCGGAAACATAGAAAATCTAGATGACCTTGGGTATGGAGATGACTTTTTAGGTACAACACCAAGTATGATCTGTAAAGAAATAGTTGATAAGCTGGGCTTCAATATAATTAAAAAGTTCTGCTTTGTGAAAGACATTGTCAAGAGAAAGAAAAATCAAGCCACAGACTGGGGAAAAAAATATTTGCAAAAGGTAGTATCTGATAAAGGACTCTTAGCCAGAATATATAAAGAACTCTTAAAACTCAACAATAAGTAAACAAGCAACCCCATTACATGGGCCAAAGACTGTAACAGATACTTTACCAATGAAGAAATGCAGATGGCAAATAAGCACATGAAGAAATGTTCCACATCCTATGTCATTAGGGAATTGCAAATAAATAAAAAAATGAGATAACCCCTACACACCCATTAGATTTGCCGAAATCCGAAACACAACAATGCAAATGCTGCTTGCAGCAAATGCTGTTGCAGGTGTAGCAACAACAGGAACTCTTGTCCATTGCTGGTGGAAATGTAAAATCATACAGCCACGGTGGAAGGTAGTTCGGCAGTTTCTTGCAAAAAAAAAATCTACTCTTACTATGTGATCCGGCAATCATGCTTCTTGATATTTACTGGGGTGAAATCTTGAAAGGAGGCAAAAACTAACATCCACACAAAAGCGTGCGCGTGGATGCTTGTAGCAGTTTTATTCACAGTTGCCAACATTGGGAGCAACCAAGATGTCCTTCAGTAGCTGAGTTGACAAATTGTGATCCATCCAGACAGTGGAATATTACTCAGTGCTAGAAAGAAACAAGTTATCAAGCCATGGATAGACATGGGAAGGTCAAATGCATATTATGAAGTAAAAGAAGCCAATCTGAAAAGCCTACATACATTTGATTCCATCTATATGATATTCGGGAAAAGACCAAACCATGGAGATAGTAAAAAAGGTCAGTGGTTGCCAGGCATTGAAGGAAGGGCTATGTAGGACGCTGACGGTGACACTAGTCTGTAGTACAGAGTAATGTACCGTACGCAGTAGTGGACATATGCCATCCACTTGTCCAGACCCTTAGAGTGAACACCAAGAGCGAACCCTTAAGTAGACTGTGTGGTCTTGGGTGATGATGTGTCCAGGTAGGTTCACCTGTTTGTAACAAATGTGCCGCTCCAGTGGGAGACGTTAATGATAGGGGGGGCTGTTCGTGGCGGGGGCGGGGGGCAGCGGGTACATGAGAAATCTGCATACTTGCTGCCCAGTTTTGCTGTGGATCTAAAATGCTCTAAAAAATAAAATCTGTTTTGAAAAAGAGAGCGTTCCTGGCTCACATAATTGAAAAGTCCAGGGCGAGGGCAGGCTTCAGTCACGGCTGGATTCAGGGGCTCAGGGATACCATGTTGATGTAATCTTCCTATAAGCTTGGCTTGCTTTCTTCACTCCAGCAGGGAAGGTCCCAGGGGCTCCAGGCTCCATGATCCCTCGAATAAAAACAGAGGCTCTTTGGCTAGGAAATTGCCTGGGTGGGGTTCTTACTGTCTAGCTTGGGCCTGGGCCTACCCCCCTGGAGTCAGGGAAGGGAGATCCACCCCCCTTCCCAAGAGGAAGATTGAGGTCTTGTTGCCAGAGGAAGGGAGGCTGAGTTTTGGGCCCGCGATGCTGTCCGGATGATCAAGGACCCTCTAGCTCTAACATCTGATGTTTCCGATGCCCACTGCCTGGCTGGCTGGGGGCAGGACACAGGCTTTCTGCAGAAGGAGGCGGAGGTGCGGTGTTTCAGCGGGGCTTCAGAGGTCATATGGAAAGGCCACCGGTGGCTGAGGGGGTGTTGGGCATAGCGGGAACAAAGGTGGGTGTGTTTGGGGGCTGCTGAGAAGAGCGGTGCGGCTGGACAATGGGCGTGTGAAGATAGGTCTGCGAGAGTATGTTGGGGCCAGACTGGGCCTTCCCGGGATCTGGGTCCTGCCCCCAGCTTTCCCAGCCTCGCCTATACTGGTTCCTCTGGGTGCTAACATCTCAAGGGGGAACCTCCCTGGGGTGGGGTCCGGTGGGGGACAGGGGGCACCATGCTTCCTGGTCTCTGATGCCCACCTCCCCCCAGGCGTTCCTGGTCTACACTGCGGGTATTTACTCCAACATGGGCAACTACAAGTCCTTTGGCGACACCAAGTTTGTTCCCAACCTGCCCAAGGTGAGTCGAGGGAGGTGAGGAATTTGGGGCCAGTGGGACGGTAGTGGGGGCCTGGTCACTGCCACGCTCCTCACATAGCAGGGGGAGGCAGTGTGTTTTCCTGACTGTGCTGATCTGAGGGCAGACAAGGGAGGGGTGTGTGAACTTCAGTGCTTGCCAAAAGGGAGCCTGGTCATCTCATGCCTGGGGAGGATGGAGAGGCCTGGGCACGGTGAGGCCGGGTGGACGTGGAGGGTGCAGAAGACAGGCTTGGGCGCCGTGGCCGAGCCAGTGGCCTCCATCCCTGCAGGAGAAGCTGGAACGCGTGATCCTGGGGAGTAAGGCGGCTCAGCAGCATCCGGAAGAAGTCAGGAGCCTCTGGCAGACCTGCAGGGAGCTCATGTTCTCCCTGGAGCCGCGGCTTCGACACCTTGGGCTGGGGAAGGAGGTGAGGCGCCCAAGCGCACAGGAAAGTCGGGGGCATCCTTCGGAGTCACCCGGCGCGGAGGGAAGGGTGCAGGCAGGGAGGCCGTGGGCTTCAGTTTTGTCATTTGTGAGCTAGGAAGCGGGTTGGATGGGATGCTTTCTATTCGGACAGCCTGGGGCGGTGTGTGCAGAAGGGAAGCCGGGCAGAGGGAGCTGAGGGGGGCAGATGGGAAAGGAGGGAGCCCGGGCTTCCCTCTGGAGGCCACTTGACCACCGCGTGGGGTGAGGGGCGTGGCAAGGCTTCGGGGTGGGCCAGCCCGCGAAAGGCTGGAGCGGAGCTGCGGGAAGACTGGAGGTGCGCCTGTGTGTGTGTGATTTGTGTTCCGGTTTTCTCCCCTGGAAAGAGATGGGAGGGGGCAGGGGAGAGGCGGCTGGGAGGAGGTGCGGGGGCTGGTGGAGGGTGTCCCGACCTCGCCCGTTCCTCCTGCCCATCTGTCCCTTTCCCCCGACAGGGAATCACCACCTACTTCTCTGGGGACTGTACCATGGAAGACGCCAAACTGGCCCAAGACTTTCTGGACTCCCAGGTTTGAGGGTTAGGGGACTTGGGACAGTGGGTTTGACAGGGTCCCCTTGCCACTGGCCCCCACTCCCGGGTCTCAGCTTGGGTCCAGAGACACAGCATCCTGGGCGATTGAAGTAGAAAAGACTTGGGAATCCTTGTCTAAGAGCTGGCCTGGTTCAGCGAGGAAGACGTTCCCACACGTGCCAGGGACGGAGCCGCCCCTGCCCGCCCCAGGCTGGGGGCCTTGGTGACATCCGAGGGCAGGACAGCGGAGATGTCAGAGCTGCTTCCGATTGGGGCCTGGAGTCCGCTTGCGGGATCTACCCCCCAGCAGCTGCGTAAGCAGTTTCCAGGTCTGCTCCCCCGCCTCGCCCTGGGTCGGCTGGCTGCACAGTGGAGGCGGCGCTTAGTAAACGTTAGTGCTCAGTGTGCAGAGCAGAGCCTCCCCCCTGCTCTCTGCCCCTCGCTGTGGGCGCAGGCAGGCTCCCCCACACGCCCCGGCCGGCTCTGCCTCTGTACCTTCTCTTCCTGCTGTGAACCCACTCCCCTCCTCCCACCTTGCAGCCCCCTCTGGACTTACTCTTCTTCCCCAAACCCCTGCCCTGGTCTTTTCCAGAACCTCAGTGCCTACAACACGCGACTCTTCAAGGGGGTCAGCCAGGACGGGAAGCCGCGCTACGAAGTACGGCTGGCTTCAGTGCTGGGCACGGGTGAGCTGCTTCACACAGCCCTTCTGCTCCCTCCTCAGCGCTCCTGGCCCTGGGGGGGCCGGGCCGGGCCGAGGACAGGGGCTCGTGGGTCCCGCCGGGAGTAACAGGCATGATGGTCACCGCAGGACGGCAGACTTCCTGGGCGCTGTGCTCCCTGCTGTGCTCTGCATCCGGTGGTACCTGTGAGGGGGACACTAGCTCCGGGGTTGGCTGTGACAGTCAAGATGCGGGGGAGGCATGAGGACAGGGAGCGGGATTCCGTGCCACTTGGCAGATGTTACCGCCGCAAGCCTCGGACAGTCCCCATCCTTCAGGCTGTGGCACAAAAGGTAATAATCCGTGAGAACAATGGGAACAGAAGCTGGGCCCCCAGCCCCATGACAGGCTAGAAGACAAGTCCAAACTGCACGTCCTTGAAGGCTTAGTGGAAGAGGTGACCTTATGGGTCTCGGAGGGTTGGGAGAACGTAGAAAGGGGGAGATGGTGAACGTACCAGAGTCTGCTTCCTAAATATCTCTCAGAGTACCCTCAGGGTAAAGCCCAAATCCACCTCCGAGGGCTCTGTCATGCAGAATTCTTCACAAGTGAGGAATCTAGTACACATTTGCCTAAACCAGAAGGGGACTTAATAGGCTTGGGTAATTAAGAAGCCCGAAACAGGATGGCTTCAAGCACAGCTGGATCCAGCTGCTCGGACTGTATTCTGAGAGATTTCTCTCTCTGCCTCTGGTCTCTGCTCTCACTTCATCCACAACGTGTTCCTCCCACATGGGGCCTGATAGTCACCAGCCTGGCCACTCCAGCAGAAGGAGGGCGCTTTTCTCCCAGAAGTTTCTTCAGTAAGGTCTGGGAGTTGCTCTAGTTTCTCTCTTTTGGGTCCCATATTTATCTGTGAACCAGTCCCAGAGGTCGAGGGACAGATAGATCTCTGATTGTTTGGACCCTGATCCCAAACTGACCTCAGAGCCAGGTGACAATGAGGTCCGCCCCTCCCATGCACCTGAACTGGAGTTGGGGGGAGGGGGAGTCTTAGAGGAAAACTGGGATCTGTTACCAGGTGAGAGGGAAATGCATGTAGTGTGGACAGAAATATCCAGGCCCCTAGGAGGACCTTTGCAAGCTGGGCCTCCCTTTTCCACTTCCCAGCCCCCAGCCCCGTATCCCTGCCGCCTTCCACGTGGACTCAGTGCCCCAGCCTTGCTCAGCAGTTTACAATCCCCTGAAAACCCCATGTCTGTTGTCCCATACACTGTCCAGAACTTTACAGTCTGTCCCCTTTCCCACCTTGAAGTCCTGCCTCCTGTCTACACATTCACATGATGAACACCTGCTCACCAGCTTCTCCGGGACCCTGCCCTGTCTTTCCATGACTTTCCTTCTCTTTTCCCATCACCACACCCAGTTACTGCATGGCTTTTTTGTTGTTGTTATTGACTACAGGCTCCTCAAGAGGAGAAATTGTGTGTTTCACTGACCGCTGTCCTACAGTGGCTAGCACTTGGTAGAAACTCCGATCTTTGGTGTGGGAATAGACGAAGATGGCACCCGAAACTTTGGTGGAGGGAACGGTGTCAGACCCAGAGCATGGCGGAGGGAAAGTTTAGTGATTGGCACGTTGTTGGGTTTGACCAAGGAGAAAGACATTGGGTTCATGGGACTAGGAATCGATCACACTAGAATGTAAGCCGAGCCCATACTTCCGTATACTCTACGGGGTACCAGGCAGGGCGCGAGAGTGAGGCCCTGGTGCCTGAGCGTACCTGTTGTGTTACCTCTTGCTGTGTGCAGATGACCCCCCACATTTAGGGACATAAACCCACCCTTTCACGTCACACACCCTGTGGATCAGGAATCAGGATGGGGCACGATCGGAACAGCTTGTGCCTGGTGACAATGACTGAGGCCTCGCTGGGGAGACTCGGAGGCCAGGGTGCCATCAGCAGCCAGGGGCTGGAATCACCTGCAGGCGTACTCGTCACACCTGGTGGAAGGTGCTAGTCGTCAGCGGGGACCTTAGCAGGGGCTCTGGGCCAGAACGCCCCATGTGGCTTCTTCACGTTGCTCATGTTAGCTGACCTCCGCCCCCCCCCCCTCCGAGGAAGCATGCCAAGAGAGGCAGGTGGAACCTGGGCCCCCTTTATGACCTGGGCTCGGCAGTCCCCTGGCATCCCTTCTGCTAGAGGCACGAGCCTGCCCAGCTTCAGGAGGAGGGCAGAGAGCCCCCGCATCCTGATGAGGGATGTCACCTTGGGAGGTGGGAGACACCGTGCTTATCTTTTCTCTTTTACAACATAACCTAGAAGTATATGCTACTGCTCAGCGACAGCAAGCAAAATGCGACAAATTGCCACAAATGTAGTGGCATGAAGCAATGTAAATTTATTCTGTTACTGTTCTGGGGGTCTCAAGTCAGAAACAAGACTCCAGTTCCTTCTGGTGCCTCCCAGAGGGCAGTCTGTGTCCTTGCCTCTTTCAGCTTCTAGAGGCGGCCTGCTTTCCTTGGCTCATGTCCCCCTCCTCCCCTCTCTCCAGCATCTTCTCTCATGGCGTCTCCTCCTTCATGTTCACCCTCTCGTCTCCTTATGAGGCTCCTTACATTTCAGGGATGACTGTCTTTCTAAATACAGTCTGCCACCTGCTGCCCCTGCAACCTTTGGAAACTTACTTTACCGCTCTGTGCCTTAGTTTCCCCATCTGTAAAATGGAGATAACTCCCCCCAGAGTTGATGTGAGGCTTAAATGAGTTAAATATATGTAGATATATGTATGTATGCATGTATGTATACACACACGTATATTTTTTTTAAATGAAAGTTTATACTATTTCTGTAGGCAGTGGGGTCACTGAAGATCTTAGAGTAAGAGTGTCATGATGAGAAGCTTTGCTGGGGTGTCTTAGCCTTTTCTCTGAGTGATCCTTCTTCCCTCAGAGCCTGCTCTGCATCCTGAAATGACTTCCAAGCTGAAGAGCTATGAATTCCGGGGGAGCCAGTTCCAGGTGACTCGGGGGGACTATGCCCCTATCCTCCAGAAGGTGGTGGAGCACCTGCAGAAGGCCAAGGTAGGCCTGGCTGGGGGCTGAGGGGTGCAAGCTGCAGATCCCTCTGGGCAGCAAAGACAGGTGTCGGGATGGGTGGGTGGCCTGAGGCTGACCGACCCCTGCTCACCCCCAGGCGTATGCAGCCAACAGCCGGCAGGAACAGATGCTGGCTCAGTACATAGAAAGTTTCACCCAGGGCTCCATCGAGGCCCACAAGAGGGGCTCCCGCTTCTGGATACAGGACAAAGGCCCCATCGTGGAGAGGTGAGGCACCAGCCTTCACCCCAGCTGCCCCCCTCCTGCCTGCCCCTCTTCCATCTCTGCCCTTTACTCCCCCAGTTACATCGGGTTCATCGAGAGCTACCGAGACCCCTTTGGTTCCCGTGGAGAGTTTGAAGGTAACTTCTGGGAGGAGGGGGGTCAGCTTGCAAATGCTTATCCCAGTGTCCCCCGAGGGTTCTCCCCTCTGCCCTTGGCAAAAATAATACAAATAACTAGAACCAGCATTGATGATTTACCAGGCACTGGGCACTTAGCTACAGGAGCTCGTTTGGATACCGTCTTCCTGTGACAATTACTATCCTCACTTTATAGAAGTGGTTACCAAGGCATAGTTGGTGAGCATGGCACCTTGGCTCTGAACCACTTTGCTGTGCTGCCTCTGCCGTCTGATCCGGGCACAGGCTGTAGCCATTCTAAGCCCAGCTTTGCCACTCACCAGCTGTGTGACCTTCTCAGCTGGGTAAACCCCATATCTGAGTATCGGTCACTCCCTTCTGGGTGTCATGGGAAGTGAGGCTGCTCAGCACAACGCCGGGCACATAAAAAGGTCCTGGATGAATGGGAGCATAATTGACATCATGACTGTGAACTTGACTTGGCTGCTGTCATCCCAGGGCAGGTGGGAGGCCGCCTTGGCCCCCCCATGCCTATATCCATACCCCTACCGACCCACCTGTGTGAGCCAGGACATCCAGCCTGAGGATTTAGATTTCTGTGCCAAACCTTATCCTCCGCAGCCCCTGGGGATAGAGTCTGGAGCATCCAATTGCTAGAAGCCAGAGAGATTAGCTTGGGAGGAGAAAGGACAGCCCCAACAGCCGGTGGGGAGCTTAGATCTGAGCCCAAAGATCCAGGGCACGGGTGGTGCAGGGACCAGAGAGGACAGCTGTTGTGCACACCTGCAGCTTCTCTGCCTGGGTCCTGATTGTCCAGGCATCTCCGAGGGCCAAGACCTCAGAACCTCCTGAGCAGCCTTGACCTCAGAGGCTCCTCTCTTTACCTAACTTGTTGTAGTTATTAGAAAAGTAGTCCAGGGGCACCTGGCTGACCCAGTCAGGAGAGTGTGTGACTCTTGATCTCGGGGTTGTGAGTTCAAGCCCCACACTGGGTGTAGAGATTACTTAAAAATAAAATCTTAAAAAAAAAAAAAGGAAAAATAGTCCATGTTCGCAGTCACAAATTTTGAAAATATACTAAAAAAATCATCCGTGATTGCTCCCACCTCACGGTTAAAATTGGGAATGTACATTGTGAGGTTTTTAAAATTTATTTATTTACTTATTTAAAGATTTATCTATTTATTTATTTTAGCAATAGAGTGCAAGCAGGGGGAGGGACAGAGGGAGAGAGGGAATCTACAAGCAGACTCCCTGGCTGAGCCTGGAATCCCATTTGGGGCTCGATCCCAGGACCCTGAGATCATGACTTGAGCTGAAACCAGGAGTCAGCTGCTCAACTGACTGAGCCACCCAGGGACGCTGTTTTTTGTTTTTGTATAGAGCTAATAATGCTTTAAAATGTGCAGTGTGCGTGTGTGCGTGTGATTTAAAAATCC
The DNA here is from genome assembly GCA_002007465.1 of Ailurus styani. Taxonomy (NCBI): domain Eukaryota; kingdom Metazoa; phylum Chordata; class Mammalia; order Carnivora; family Ailuridae; genus Ailurus; species Ailurus styani. Next base: position 5,075,306 of record LNAC01000014.1, read on the forward strand.
ATGTTTGTTGTAATTGGAATAATACAGAAGTAAGTAGGATAAAATGTGAAATCGGCCCCCTGTGACCCTCCCCTCCAGAGGTCACCACAGTTCACGAAGTTGAGTACAGGTCTTTCCAGAGCCTTGTTTAAGCACACACATGAAACTTTTAATTTGTCCAGGTAGATGCAGTTATGCTCTATAGATTGTTCTGCCACTTGCTTTTTTCACTGAATATTTTAGATATCTTTTCATATCAGTACATACAGACCTACCATGTTCCTTTCATTTTTACTTATTTATTTTTTTAAAGTAGGTTTCACACCCAGTATGGAGCTTGAACTCATGACCCTGAGATCAAGGGTCACATGCTTTACCGACTGAGCCAGCCAGACTCCCTCCACGCTGTTCTTTTTATTTTTTATTCTTTTATTTTTTAATGATTTTGTTTATTTATTTGAGAGAGAGCACAAGCAGGTGGGGGAGGAGGGGGCAGTGAAAAAGGGAGAAGCAGACTCCTTGCTAAGCAGGGAGCCCGAAGCGGGGCTTGATCCCAAGACCTTGGAATCATGATCTGAGCTAAAGGCAGACACTTAACCCACTGAGCCACCCAGGTGCCCCCTCTTCTTCTCTATTTTAATCATCCTGTCTTCCTGACCTGGTATGTCAATTCCACCTGACACAGTGGCTCCAGACAGGGAGGCTTTGCCAGGTTTAATCCCTTGGCCGAGTTAATCCATTCTTTGCAGGAGCCTGACCATGCAGTAGTCTAGGCCAGGATTTTCCAAAGTATAGTTCATGCAGCGTTCACAGGAGTTACACCAAGAAGGGTTCAGTGCTAAGCAGCAAAGGATCTTGCCTGCAGGACTCTTCAATATCTCTAATATGCAAACATACATTAGGAATCTCTAATAAGAATTTAGAGATAGAGCATATAGTATTATCTAAACTTATTTGACCAGGAAGCTCTTTCTTTAGAAAGGCTCTCATAGCAACTACATTTTATGGAGCGCAGCTTTGGAAACAGAAACGGAAACTAGATCTCCAACCACATTAAACCTAAAAAGATCAATTCCAGGCCTCCTGTGTGCAGCCTCAGTTACCCCCTCGAAAACCAGATACTCTAGCCTCGCAGGGGAGTTCAGTTGCCCCCAAAAGAAGGACACGTTTTTTTGCTCAAGTAGTCCCTTCCACTGGGAATCTGCTCTTTACCCACCACCCTCCATGCGCTCCCCACCAACTCCTTTAAGATCCATCTCAGATGTTATCCCGTGAAGCCTTCTCCCTACATCCCACCCACCCCAGTGACCTCCATGAAGGCAGGGCCAGGCCTGGGTCCCTGTCCCCCCCACTGGCCCACAAAGGGTACTGCACACGGTGGACATTTAAAACATGCATGATGGCTGGAGGGCTCTCGGAGTGGAGTGGGGTACGGGACCCCTCCCAGACCCTGCCAGCCCACAGCCCACTTCCCTCCTTGCAGGTTTTGTGGCCATGGTGAACAAGGCCATGAGTGCCAAGTTCGAGTGCCTGGTGGCAAGTGCAGAACAGCTGCTGAAGGAGCTGCCCTGGCCCCCGGCCTTCGAGAAGGACAAGTTCCTCACCCCCGACTTCACCTCCCTGGACGTTCTCACCTTCTCTGGCTCTGGCATCCCTGCTGGCATCAACATCCCCAACTGTGAGCTTCCTGAAGCTGCAACCGTGTCCCCTGAGAGTCGCCCCTCCCCCTGCACACAGTTGCCCCGGCCACGTGCCCCACTCAGTTCTCCATCCCAGCCTGGTCCTCTTCTTTAGACGCCTTATCCGTGGCCCTTGATTTTTGCCCCTTCTCCCTGGTTCCCTCCCCACCTTCTGCAGATGACGACCTGAGGCAGACGGACGGCTTCAAGAACGTGTCACTGGGGAACGTGCTGGCCGTGGCCTATGCCACGCGGCGGGAGAAGCTGACTTTCCTGGAGGAGGAGGACAAGGTGGGCACCGGCAGCCCAGGGGTGGGGGCGGCCCGGCCTGACGGCCGCGCAGGAACACAGGGGGTCCCGTGCGGGAGACAGGAAAGTGCGGGGCCGCCATCCTGGCTCTGCCGCTTCCCAGGCTGTGGCCCTGTGACTTGGCCTGTTGGCTCACCTGTCACACGGTGGAGGCAGCCCCTTCCTCCCAGTCGTCGCAAAGAGGTGAAGGGCCGAGCGGGGGCCCCGGGGAGCCTGGCAGGAAGGAGGCCCCAGAGCCTCAGCTTGGCCGCGGGGGCGTCACCAGGCCGCGTGGCTGTCGTGGGGCTGCAGGCAGCACGGGCCTCTGCTTGTCCCCGCAGGATCTGTTCATCCGCTGGAAGGGGCCCTCGTTTGACGTGCAGGTGGGACTGCACGAGCTGCTGGGCCATGGCAGTGGCAAGCTCTTTGTGCAGGTGAGGACGCGCCGCAGCTCCCTCCCCCGTGATCATCCGCGCCCAGAGTGAAGACGCTTCTTCTTTGCCCTCACGGGCTGTGGATTAGGTGGGGGAAATGGCTCCTAAAGGAGGGAAGTTCCTATCTCAGCCTCCCCCGAGATGTCCCAGGAGCCCCAAGGGTGCGGGCCCCGCTGAGGTCCCCTGCACAGGAGGAGTGGCCTGCCCTGGAGGTGTGACTCAGACAGCCAGACAGCCCCAGGGACAGGGAGCCTGTGAGGGGCAGTCTCTGCACGATCCCAGTCCTGAGGCGCAGCGTGGCCTGTCTTGGGACGACGGTTCCCTGGAACCTGTACCTTTCCAGGTATTAACAGGGAGTGAGTCACTTCTCGCGAGAGCAGCCCCTTCCTGCCAGCCAATCAGAGTGGCTGGAGCCCCTGGGACGCCCCCACTCAGGGACTACAAAGAAGACAGCCTTCCTGCCAGCCGAGATGAGCAGAGGCGGGCGGAGCCAGGGCATGGGAGAGAGCGGGGTTCTGTTTGGGTCAGCTCCCTGTGAGGGAGGGCGCGTCACTGGGTCAGGAGGGGCTGGAGGTCAGGACATTCCGGGAGCAGCTAACGGTGGCAGCAGCTTGGCCCTGGGCCTTGTCCAAGCTTTGAAGTCACAGGGAAGTGGGGACAAATGTGGCCACTCTGTGTCCTTGCACAAGTCAGTTCTCCTGACTTGTTCTCCAAGTTCTCCAGTTTTCTCGACTCAGTTCTCCAACTGAGCCTCAGTTGGCCCATCTGCAAAACAGGGACCCCGCCTTCTACCATATGGGCCGTCATGAGGAGTAAATCAAAGCCCTAGGGCTTGCCTGACACGGGAGGCCCTCCGGAAATGGGTTTACTGTCGAGAGATAGTGTGCGTGGAGGTTATGTGCTCTGATTCCACATTGGGGCTCATTGTTTCTGAGCCTCATTTTCCTCTTTGTGAAGTGGGGTAATCGAACCTTCTGGGGGGGGCGGTGTGTGAGGAATAAATGGATGGTGCGTAAAAGACACTTGGCACGTGGAGTGGATAGTGAGGCTGATGCTTCTTGGAGGTGGAGAATCACAGGCTGTGGCCTCTGCCAGCATGGGGAGAGGGGCTGGGAAGCACGTAGGGGAGCAGCAGCCGAGCTTTCTAGCCCATCCACTGGCACATATCTGGGGTCCGGAGACCCGGATCTGGGTTTTCACATGGCAGGGGGGAGGGCAGCCAGGGTCACAGGACTCTGCTTTGGAGGCAGCAGCATGTGGATTGCGCTCGAATCCCCGGGCTGAAGTACTGGGCTGGGGCAGAGGCACCTTACCCTCATTTGCCCCGTGTCCTAACCCTTCTGCAGGACGAGAAAGGAGCATTTAACTTTGACCAGGAGACAGTGATCAACCCAGAGACGGGGGAGCAGGTGAGGGCGGCCTCGGCGGAGCCCCCGGGTGCTGGGGGGCTGGGCATGGCTGGGGTGGCAGCTGTTCCTAACCGTACTTCCTGGGCCACCCCTCCCAGATTCAGAGCTGGTACCGGAGCGGGGAGACCTGGGACAGCAAGTTCAGCACCATCGCCTCTAGCTACGAAGAATGCCGGGCTGAAAGTGTGGGCCTCTACCTATGCCTCAACCCCCAAGTGCTGGAGTATGGGCCACAGGCTTGGGGGGTGGGCCTCCCCTGTGGACAGAGGGCGTGCTGGTGGGGGTCAGGACCCAGGCAGCCTCTGACTGCCCCTGCCACCTCCGTGTCCCTCCGCCAGGATCTTCGGCTTCGAGGGGGCTGATGCGGAAGATGTGATCTACGTGAACTGGCTCAACATGGTTCGGGCCGGGCTGCTCGCTCTAGAGTTCTACACCCCAGAGACCTCCAGCTGGAGACAGGTGCGAGCCGGCAGGGAGCCAGCAGGGGGAGGCCTGCAGCAGGGTCCGAGGTCAGGATTCTAGGTGTAGGGATGCGACAACCATATGTACCTGAGAGGCACCCGAACTGGGTTTAATCCCAGACTCCACTGCTTATGGGGGTAAGTCACACTGTCGTGAGCCTCAGTGTCCCTGTCTGTGCAATGGGAGTAATAATCTCCCTGCCCACTTCGAGGGCGAAATCAGACGAGGTGATTTTACTATGACTGCTAACAGCTGACTTGCATCAGACTAAGTCTGTGCCACACACAGTTCTAGGCATGTTGCCTGAATTAACTCTCTGTTCCCCATGTCAAGTCTAGGACATAGGTGCTCTTATTACTCTCATTTTAGAGATAAGGAAATTGAGGCACAAAGACATTAAGTAACTTGCTGGTAAGTAGTGGAGCCAGGGTTCAAGTCCAAGCATCTGCCTCCAGAGCAGTTAGGCTAGGCTGCTCACTTATGAGATGTACTTGGGAAATAGAGTAATGTTCATAAAAGTTATACAAGTAAGTTTTGAGGAGGTAGTCTTATGTCATCAAAAGAACACATGTTTTAGAGTCAGGAAACTTAGGTCTGAGTCCTTGATCTCCCTGAACAGCTCTGTGACCCTGAGCAAGTCACTTCACCTCTCTGGGCCTTTGTTTTGTCATCTGTAAACTGGGGTTCATGATGCCCACTCGGTCCCACTGTCGAATGCAAACAAGATTGTAGAAGAGAAAGTGGTTGGCGACCTGGATTGTGGGGGATCCCTGGGGGTATCTGCTATCGTCCAGGGATGCTCTGGCGCAATGAAAGGCACAGTGGTTGGCAAGGGGCAGCGCAGGGCTCTGGGACCTGCCTCGAAATGGCCTTCCTGTTTTCCAGGGCAGCCTGCCTTCCCTCATGAGCAAAGAGGGAGGAAACATCTAAGGGGAGAGGAATAGGGCAGAAAAAGACCCGCAGGGTGAGAGAGGATGAAGTGGGAAGAATAATTGACAGTTAATAAGCACAGACTGTATATCAGGATTTGGACCAAGCTTTTGCTATGTCTTATCTCAGGAATGTAAATGATTCCTTTCTTCTTGGCTCTGGCAGGCCCACATGCAGGCCCGGTTTGTGATCCTGAGGGTCCTGCTGGAGGCTGGCGAGGGACTCGTTACGGTCACTCCCACCACAGGCGCTGATGGGCGCCCAGATGCCCGTGTCCGCCTTGACCGTGACAAGATCCGGCCTGTGGGCAAGCCTGCCCTGGAGCGGTTCCTGAGGAAACTTCAGGTAAGTGGAGCCCTCTTGCCCTCCAGCCTCACCCTGTCTCCCCACCCTCTGCCTCGTGGCCTTCTGATCATCAGCTCATTCATTCATTCATTCATCGGACAAGTGTATATACAGAGTGTTATCTTACACCAGGCACTGAGCATAAGCTGTGAGTGGTTTCTTATGTTGTAGTGAATGTATAAACAATAAGTGAGTGAGATGATTTCAAATCATGACAAGAGCTGTAAAGACAATAAAACTTGGTGATACGATAGCAAGTGAGATTGGAGGAGAAAGGAATGCAGAGCCTCCTTAGCCTGGGTGGTCAGGGAAGGCTTCTTGGAGGAGATGGCATTTAAGCTCCAATTTGAGTGCCAGGCAGAAACCAACTATGAGAAGGTCTGAGAGTAGAAGAAACAGAAAGCTCAGAGTCTGGTTTGGGGACTGGATTGGGCTTCGTGGGTTGAGGACAGAAAGGGGCCTGGAGCTTAGTAGGCGAAGGACAGTGGTCACCATGGCCCTGGCTTCCCTCCCACGTAGGAACCTTTTGGGGTTCCGATGTCAGTATTAACCAGCCATGTAATTGGGGCAACATACTCTGCCTTGCTGGGCCCCACTTTTCTCATCTGTTAAATGGGATACATCCCCTGCCTCACCTGGCAGGAAGCAAATGACACAACATACTGAGCAAATAAAATGTTCTGGATCCAAACCAGTGTGACATTAGGTGTGGCCCGTGGGCTAGCAGCATCCACACGACCCAGAAGCAGCCTACAGATGCAGCTTCCTGGGCACCACCCCAGACCTGATTCAGAAATTGTGAGGGGCGCCTGGGTGGCTCAGTTGGTTAAGCGACTGCCTTCAGCTCAGGTCATGATCCCAGGGTCCTGGGATCGAGCCCCGCATTGGGCTCTCTGCTCAGCAGGGAGCCTGGTTCCTCCTCTCTCTCTGCCTGCCTCTCTGCCTACTTGTGATCTGTCAAATAAATAAATGAAGTCTTAAAAAAAAAGAAATTGTGAGAGCAGGACCCAGGAATGTGCATGTTTACCTGCCTGCCATGTGAGTCTGGCATTCGGGAAAGTTAGAGAACTACTCAAGGCCCACTCTTTACTGGGTAGTACCTTCCACTGGAACTGGGTCTTGCTGGCTTTTTCAACTGAGAGAAGGCCTAGCCTTCAATTCAGCGAATAGCTCCATGATTACACCCCCACCTGTTTCCAGAAAGGACTTAAGGCATTTTTTAATGAAAGATATGTGTTTGGCCGTTAAAGTAAAATAAAATTAGAAATTAAAAATCAGGGGTGCCTGGGTGGCTCAGTCAGTTAAGCATCCAACTCTTTTTTTTTTTTTTAAAGATTTTATCTATTTATTTGACACAGAGAGAGAGATTACAAGTAGGCAGAGAGGCAGGCAGAGAGAGAGGAGAGAGGAGAAAGCAGGCTTCCCGCCGAGCAGAGAGCCCGATGCGGGCCTCGATCCCAGGACCCTGGGATCATGACCTGAGCCGAAGGCAGTGGCCCCAACCCACTGAGCCACCCAGGCGCCCTAAGCATCCAACTCTTGATTTCAGCTCAAGTCATGATCTCATAGTCCTGGGATCGAGCCCCACACTGGGTTCTGCACTCAGCATGGAGTCTGCTGGAGAGTCTCTCCCTCTTCCTTTCCCTTTGCCCCTCCCCCTGCTTGCACACGCTTTCTCTCTCTCTCTTTCTCAAATAAATAAATAAAGCCTTAAACAAAAATCAATAAATGCAAAATGAAATATGGGTCTTAGATCTGGAATAGAAAAAGGTCATTAATGGGACAACTAATGAAATCTAAAAAAGCCTAGAGTTTAATTGATAGTAATGCACCAGTTTTGTACAATGTTAACAACAGGAGAAACCGGGCAAGGGGCATATGCAAACTCTCTGTTCTATCTTTGCAACTTTTCAATCTTGAATTATTCTAGTTTGTTAATAATAATAAGTCACTAGATGAAGGAATCAAATCTGTCAGATTCTAGTCCAATATTGAGCTGTGACTGAGTATTGAACAAGCACAGAATGTTGCATTCTAGGGACTGAACCAGTTGGGTCTCTGTACAAGAGGAGTCATTCAGCAGGGCAGACAGACACCTCAGCAATAGCTTTACAGAAGATACAGAATATGGAAGCATCATTGGTGTGGCTCTTTGTCTTATCAGCCCCCTAGCAAAAGCCAAAAGCACAGCAAGGAGACAGCAAGTAGGGAAGATGATGGCATTTTTACAAGGAGAGGCTCCCGCCAAGGTCACAAACAAGGTCCGCTTTGGCCCACCTTGTGTTGTGAAAATTGGCAGGGTTGGATATAAATATGTGTTTCTGGCTTCTTGGAAGGACTGTCCTCTGTAGGCTCAAGTCCCATGTAAACAACAGGCTGAAACTGAGCAGCAACCAGCACATTTGGGCATTTGGACATGGCATGACTCTCCGCTGGTCAGGCCTCCTCCCTATGCCTGTCCTGCCTCCCATTGGCATCAAGGTTACCAGTTCTGGATTTAAGCTGGTGAGATCCGACATGTCGGCTTCATGAGTGTGTCCCCACTACTTTCTGTGTGCTCAGTACTCTTGGGAAGAGAGAAAGATGAGATGTTCTCTGTAACTATCCCTCGGAGGTCCCCCGCAACCTCCCCCGGAGAATCCTTGTAACCCTGGGTGGGGGGCGGGGCAGGTTGGCTTAGCTGGAGGGGGCCCTAGGAAGAGTCCTACTTTGCCACCTGCAAAGCGGCCCAAGTAAGGATAAGACCCACAAAATGTCAGATATTTGGAAAAGAACCAACTGGAACTCCCAGAAATAAACTGTAACGCCACTGAAACTAAAAATAGGCAGGATAGGCAGGTTTGAGATCCAGCTAAAGAGAAAAGAAAGTATACAGCATGTAGCACAGAGGCCAAGATCGAAAATTTAAGAGAGGTGAAGAGTCGTGGGGGCCCGTGCGGGAAGGTCTAAGGTGTGTAAACTGAAGCCCCAAGAGGAAAGAAGAGCAAGAAGGGGGGAGAAGGCATTAAATAAATAAAAATTAAAAATTAAATGAAATAAATAATTAAAAAAAAAAAGTAAAGTGGGAGGGGAAAAGGAGAGAGGCAGAATCCCCACTGAGTGTGGAGCCTCGGGGCTCAATTCCATGAGCCCGAGATCCTGACCTAAGTGAAAACCAAGAATTGGAGGCTCAACTGACTTTAGCAACTCAGATGCCCCAATAAGAATTTTCTTAACTGATAAAGAATGTCTCCGAAAATGAAAATACAGTAACTGTCATCTGTTCAAACGCTGGAACATTCCCTTGAAAATCAGAAAACAACACAAAAATGCTCCCTATTTCCACTTCTGATCAACAGTTTGCTGAAGGGCTTAGCTTTTGGGCTTAGCTTTTAGCTTAGCTTTACATTTTTTTTGTAAAGTTTAAAAAAAGTTGTAAAGTTTGAAAAAATGTAAAGTTTAGGCATTAGAAAGGAAGAAATAAAACTCTTCAAGTTCCAGATTATATGACTAGGCAAGTTAAAAGAATCTACAAACAAATCAATGAAATCAATAAAAGTTTCACAAGGTTGAATAAAGTCCCAAGGGGGGAGCATCTGGGTGGCTCAGTTGTTTAAGCAGCTGCCTTCGGCTTAGATCATGATCCCAGGGTCCTGGGATTGAGCCACACTGAGCACCTCATGGGAGCCTGCTTCTCCCTCTCCCTTTGCCCCTGCCCCCGCTCAAGTGCTCTCCCTCACTCGCTCTGCTCTCTCTCTCAAATAAATAAATAAAATCTTAAAAAAGAAAAGAAGAAAGAAAGAGAGAGAAAGAAAGAAGCCAAGTCCCAAGAGGGCTTTTCTGGAACTTGACAAGCTGATGTGAAATTTAGAGGCATAAAGGATCACCAATAAGAGCCAAGACACTCCTGGAGCAAAACAGTTTGGAGGACCTGTTCTACCAGATACCAAAATTTATTCTACGATAATTAAGTTCGGTGTGGCCCTGGGGCAGGAATAGACAAATTGAGCAGTGGAACAGAACCAAGAAGCAGCATTGACTCTGGTATATGACAGAAGGGATATTACAGACCCTTCTATAAGAAGGTATATTAGAGAAGGGAGGGACCGTTTTTTTGTTTTTGTTTTGTTTTTTTAAGATTTTATTTACTTATTTGACAGAGAGACAGCAAGAGAGGGGACACAAGAAGGGGAGAGGGCGAAGCAGGCTTCTCGCTGAGCAGGGAGCCTGATGTGGGGCTCGATCCCAAGACCCTGGGATCATAACCTGAGCCAAAGGCAGACGCTTAACCAACTGACCCACCCAGGCGCCCCAGGAAGGAGAATGTGAGAAGACAAGTCTTAAATGAGGATAGGGTATTTACCACCTAATGTGTGAACAAGAGGTTAGTATTTAAATATATAAAAAACTTAAAAAACAACAACAAAAGAGAAGGTGAGGAAGAAAAGACAACCCTGCAGAAAAATAAGCAAAACTCATGAACCAAAGAGGAAAATGAAAAACGCATCAACTTCTGGGAAGATGTTCAACCTCTTGAGCAATCAGGAAAGCACAACTTAAACCACATGAGCCTTATACCCACCCGCTTGGCAAAAACGGAAAACTGCCAACACCAGCCTGGCATCCAGAGCGGCGAGGACTGCCAGCCACCACCTCTGGGAGCATCCGCTTGTGCAACAAATGGGGAGAGCAACGTGGGCTCGTCTAAGGTGGAGCGTTCACCTGACCTCCGGACCCCCGCTTCTCCCAGAGAAACCTGCACCTGTCCCTTCTGTCCATCAGGAGGCGCCCGGGGTGTCCACGGCGGTGCTGAATGGCCGGCAGCACAAGTTGCCGCACATCTCGGGAAGGTGTTCACCTGTGGGGTCTCCGTAAGTGGAACAGTGGACTACAGCTGCATGCCCGAACACAGACGAATCTCACACATAGCATGAGCAGAAAAAGCAAATCACAGGACACAAGCCGAAGTTAAAATATCATGGTCCAGAGCAGAATTCCGGGAACACAAGGGAATGATAAGCACAGAATCGAGGACTGTTTATTTCCTCCGACAGGAAGCCCCAGGATGCAGTCAAGGGAGGAGCTTACTTGGGGCGCCTGGCTGCTCAGTTAGTAGGACATGCGACTCTTGTTTTTAAAGATTTTATTTATTTATTTGAGAGAGAGGAGGAGGAGGCGGGGCAGAGGGAAAAAGCAGACTCCCAGCTGAGATCTTGGGACTCCGGGATCATGACCTGAGCCGAACGCAGAGGCTCAACTGACTGAGCCACCCAGGCGCCCCTATTTTATATGCTTGTTATATGGGTGCATGGTCCCGGAGGATCAGGCCTGTCGGTGTGTGGGGACGAGGTGAGGGGCAGTCATGAGCTGGAACCCAGCAGGCTGGTGGAACCCAGGCGCCCCAGGCGCATGCAACTTGATGTCAGGGTTGTGAGTTCAAGCCCCACACTTAATTAAAAATCAACCCTACTTAATTAAAAAAATAAAAATTAAAAAAATGGTTTTTAATTTTAAAAAAAGGAGGGAACTAACTCTTAAGCTGGGTGCTTGTTATATGGGTGTCTTACAGTTTTTTTTTATAACCTATGTATTCTTTACAACCTACATATTATAATGTAATATATATATATATACTCTATTTTGTACGTGTGAAATATTTGTTTTTTAAAGAGTATGATGGTAATGCTTTCTGTCTACAGTTCAAATGAGACAACCAAATGAGAAACATTAGCTTCACTTTCCTAGGCACTTACTAGGAGCTAAGCCCTTGATCTACATCTTTCCCGTGTTTAGCCCAGTAATACGGTGAGAGAGCAGATACCGTCCAAGGTGGGCCCGACTGGCCGGGGCCCCTGCCAAAGCCCCAGGATGCAGGGGGGCGGGTGCTCATCATAGGCATTCATTCCTTCTGCCTTCCCACAGGTGTTGAAGTCCACGGGAGATGTGGCTGGAGGCCGGGCCCTGTATGAGGGGTACGCGGCGGTCACTGATGCGTCCCCTGAGTGCTTCCTCACCCTCAGGGACACAGTCCTGCTCCGCAAGGAATCTCGGAAGCTCATCGTTCAGCCCAACACTCGCCTTGAAGGTAATGGACTCCCGAGCCCCCTTCGATGGACAAAGGAGGCCTGGAACCCATCTCTGGGCTCAGAAAAGGGTACCTGGGGTGACTCCCGCCTCTCTCCCTCCCTGCCCCAGGCCTCCCCATGCCCAACCCTAGGCCCCAAAGCTTAGCATCTGTCACCATTCCCTCCCCTGACACACAGGGCTGTGTTGTTTATAAGATAGCAACTGGAGGTTTGCGGAAGGCCCGCAGAGCAGGGGTGAATGGAAGAGACAGACCCCAGGCTCAGAGGGAGGCCAGGCATGGTCCCGGAGGATCAGGCCTGTCGGTGTGTGGGGACGAGGTGAGGGGCAGTCATGAGCTGGAACCCAGCAGGCTGGTGGAACCCAAGGGACAGTGTGACTCTGCAGAGCCCAGGAGAGAGATGAGCAGCTCCATTGGCCCCCTCCCTTCTCAAGTGATGACTCTGTTTCCAAAGCCTTAACCCCGTCTGCACTGCACTTGGACCTGTTCTCTTAGAGGCTTCATTCACTGTCCTCTCTCCTCCTGACCTGTCTTTCCTGACGCCGGTCACTGAGGCTCCTCAGCAGAGGTGGTACAGGAGGTGTTAGAGTTGCTCTGGGACCTTGTCTTTGTCTGTAAAACCGGTGTTGATTGTGTTCTGACTCCTGGCAGGCCTCAGGGACCCCTCTTCCTGGCTCCCTGGCCTCTGGGCTCATGGTCTTTCCATTTCTCCAACTCCCTGAGCTCGCCCTGCTCCCACAGCCTTCACACTCACTGTCTCCTCGGCTGGGCACTGTCCTCCCCCAGTCTTTGGTTGGTCCTCCCTGTCATTTTGGTCTCTGTTAAATGACACCTCCTGGGAGAGGCTGCCCCTGACCCCTGAACCTAAAGCAAGCCCTTCATGCACCGTCACTCTGCTCTTCTCCCTGCTGTGTGCAGGAATGGCACATCCCCAGCAAGTAGCTAGCATAGGGCCTGGCACAGAGGAACTGCTCAGTGCATGTCAAATGAGGAAATGGACAAATCATGCTGAACATATAGTAAGTGCTCATTACATCATCATCGCTTTGATTGTCCGGCCCTGTGTGGGCCCTTGGGGATGGAGATGTGAATCAGACCCAGGCCCTTGCCTCAAGTAGTCCATAGTCCATTAGGAATAAGACCTGGAGAGAAAGGATCACACCCAGGGAGTGTTGATAAGCACCCAAGAGGCCCAAAGGGTGGTCTAAACACTTAGAGAAGGGAAAATCACATTCACCTTTGAGGAATCAGGGAAGGTTCTGGGGAGGAAGTGGTTAAACTAAGTCTGAAGAGCAGGTGGGGTTTTCAAAGGTACAGCGGTGGTGGTGGTGGTGGTGGTAACGAGGGTAAAAATGGTAAGTAACTTTTGAGGATGTCTATGTGCCAGTCACTGGGTAAAACTGCATGGATTAACTCCCATCGACACCAGGAGGAAGTTATTGCCCCCATTTTTCAGCTGGAAAAGGGGCCATGCGTTTGCCTGAGGTCAACAGTTAGTGGGCAGCAGAACCAGGATTTGAATGTGTGCTGTCTGAACCCAAAGGCTGTGCTCTTAGCTTCCTACAGCCCACAGTGCCACGGAGCACAACAACGACAAGGCTCTGTGAGTAGATAGAGCGGTGGAAGTATGTTGGGGGGAAATGCTTCCTGTGAACATTCAGGGACCCTTAGAACAGCCTAGGAGTTAAATGGGTACCATTTTGGCTCTGCTGGGTGCTCGAGATAATGTTGCTAGTGCTAGCTAGCACTCGAGCATTCACTCAAGGCATTATTTTACCAAATCACTGTCACTTCTTGAGGGAAGAGGTACTGTGTTCACCCCCACTTTACAGGTGAGGAAAATGAGGCTTAGTGAGGTTGTGAAACTTGCCCAAGGTCCCACAGTAGACAGAGATAAGGCAATTGTTGGACTGTAAGCTCCTGGAGGCCAAGGACAGTCTGTTTAACCTAACATGGTACCAGAGTATATACTTATTAAGTGAATGAATGAATGAAATCAACAATTACTCCCCCTTTAATGCTTCCTTCTTCATAGGGTTATTGTAAGGATTAAATTAGATGATAAAACACTGAGCATAATTTGTGGCACAGGGTAAGAGCTCAGGAAGAACTGCTCCTAGGATTATGATTGTGATTACCTGCTTCCTCTTAAGACCTTTTTCTGCTGCTTTTTCTCCATCTCTGCAGGCTCAGAAGTGCAGCTTCTCGAGTATGAGGCCTCAGCTGCTGGCCTCATCCGATCCTTCTCTGAGCGCTTCCCAGAGGATGGGCCCGAGTTGGAGGAGGTCCTCACCCAGCTGGCCACAGCTGATGCCCGGTTCTGGAAGTTCCCCAGCGAAGCCCCATCTGGCCAGGCTTGAGACAGATTTATGCAGCTCTTCCCCCAACTCCACCAAATCAGGGCTGCAATAGGCCCCCCTTTCCTGTGTGTGCTAGGGGAGGAGCAGGAGCTGGGACCTTGGTGCTACCTCAGCCGAGGGTGGTGACACTAAACCCTTCCATTTGTCGGCACTTTCCAGTTTACTGAGTGCTTCTCCTGTGTTATTTCATTTGATCTGCATTGCCCTTGGTAGAGTGGGCAAGGCCCAGCTCCTTACCCTGCTTCCCAGATGAGGGAATGGAAGTTCTGAGAAGTGACCTGTCTAGATGCTACAGGACTCAAAATACCTCCCAATCCACTGCTCTTCATGTATTACTTTTATAGCCAGAAAATAAACATAAGAAATAATCACCATCTTTGTGATTTGTGCGAATCCTTGCCTTAGCCTCGATTCTCTTTTGCTCCTAGCAGGGTAATGGGATCAAAGCCTAGGGAAGCCTGGGGAAGGTCAGTTTTAGGTTCTCCCCTACAACAGGATTTTGATATCACCTCTAAACGATGAGACACAGCCACAAGGAGGAACGTGGCACAATTTTTACAGTCCTCCTTTGTGGCATTTCCTGTATTTAAAAATATTCCAGGAACCCCAAAACTGGAAACTCTCAATTTCATTCAATCCTAGGATTTAATCTCTTAACCCTGTACTTTGTTTCTCTGAACCCAGACCTCTAGAATAGGATGGGAAGAAAGGACATACCCCCTTTTCAGCCGGGTTAACCGTGAGGACGAAGAGGGTGTGGAATTAGTTTCACTCCTCAGAAACACTAGAAAGGCTGCTGTCCAGGCCAGAGGGTCCTGCCAATAATCCAGAGATTGCAGAGCCCAGCGGTTCCAGCTGGGAAGAAGCAAAGAGAAACCATACGATCTGGAATGAGGGATTGCGCCTCAGCAGGCTTAACCCAACTAAGAGGCCGGCATACCCTGCCTACGTGGTGGCCTCTTAGCCCTGGGCCGGAAAGCCGAGCGCCCGGAACCTTCGAACGCGCTCTTCCTAGCGCGCTTCCCGAGCCCGGGCGCTTTTGGGCGTTGCGCGGCGGCTGGCCGGAGCCCGTTGCCAAGGCGACGCCTGCAAAGATGGCTGCTGCGCCTTCGTCAGATTCCGACAGCGGCAGAGCTGAGAGGTGAAGGCCGCGGTCTTCGAGGCCGCTTTTCCTACAGATGTAAAGAGGGGGGCTTGGGCCCCGGCATCTGGGCTCCTGCGCTTCTCGAAAATCCCTGTCAGTCCTTGAAGGGATCTTAGGGATCAAATAGGGAAACTGAGCCCCAAGGAGAGAATGAATGTGTGTGTGTGTGTGTGTGTGTGTGTGAGACCCAAGGTCACTCAGTGAGCCTGTGGTGGAGCCCGGACTTGGCCCCGACGTCTGTACCCCCATTTCAGAGCCCCCTACACACCTCACTCTCAGAGACTAGATCCCGCGAAGTTTTCTTCCCCTCCCTTGGGACTCAGCCGCCAACTCTTCCCCTCTTCTCCCAGCAATGAGGCCAGTTCGAAATGGCTGGACGCACACTACGACCCCATGGCCAACATCCATACCTTTTCCGCCTGCTTGGGTGAGTCTCTGGGACCAGGAGATGGAGTGGAATAACGGCTCTGTAGCGAAGTCTCAAGGATTGGGAAACCCTGGCTTATGGCCCTTTTGTGTTTTCCAGCGCTGGCAGATTTGCACGGGGATGGGGAGTACAAGGTAAGCATCTCACCCCGGCAGAAAGAAAATTAGGGCGTGGGGGAACATCGGAAGTGAAATTTCCTGATGGCTCCCAAAGAATTCAGCATAATCTGGAGCTCGTGTACACTGAAAAAGTACATTTAGTGTCAAATTTTATATTTATGTGGATGGTGAAGAGAACCTGTTGATTTCATAATACAGACCACAGAAAGGAAAGCAGAACAGAATGTTGTTGGGGATTCTACTAAGACAAAGCCTCTTAATTTTGTTGACTTGTAATTCTTTGCTGGAAGGGCACATCGCTTGGTTGGGGCTGTGGCATTGGAAGCTGGAGAGAAAGTAGAAGAGAGGAAAGTGAGAGTTTTGTGTCTATCGAAAGGGCATAGATTTTAAGATTAGCCATGAGCTGATAATTGTTGAAGCTGGATGCTGGGTATTTGGAGGTTCATTATATGAGTCTCTCTGCTTTTGTGTATGTATGTCTGAATCTTTCCATAATAAAAAAGTTGAAGGGCGCCTGGGTGGCTCAGTGGGTTAAAGCCGCTGCCTTCGGCTCAGGTCATGATCCCAGGGTCCTGGGATCGAGGCCCACATCGGGCTCTCTGCTCGGCAGGGAGCCTGCTTCCTCCTCTCTCCTCTCTCTCTGCCTACTTGTGATCTCTCTCTCTCTCTGTCAAATGAATAAATAAAATCTTTAAAAAAAAAAGTTGAATTTTAAGTTTAAAACATAAAGATAAATAAAATGATAATTAATTAAAAAATTAAAGGTATGGATTTTTAAAAGATTGAGAAATATTTGGGGCTTAAAGAAAGGAACTTAACTTATTTGAGTATCCATTTCTGGACTAGACCCTCTTTGAGCATTTTCACATACGTAGATATTATTTGTTCCCAATTTGTTAATGGGAAAATAGATTCAGAGAGGATGAGTAAGCTTAGTGAATTTGTAAAAAAGTGGCAGACTTGGGCCTGTCACATTCCCAGTCATGTGTTTATTCCACTGTTGCTCGGCCGTGGGCAATGAACCCGCAGTGGGCATCCTTTTGGGCAGTTAGAAGATAACTCTGGAATCATATCCTTCATGGCAAGTACAGTAGAATTCGGTGGACTTTTGCCTCCAAATTCCTGTCCTTAAAGTGTTCTGCAATTTGGCAAACGTCCAGCGAACCCCTGTTGTGTGTCACGCATTGTACAGACAGTAAGCTAAGAAATGAATCAGTGCACAGTCAGGAGGAGATACAGATACTGGCCTTAGTTTACCCATGATATTGACTGAACACCTAGTGTGTGCTTGGCACTGGCTTTGTAGCAGTGAAAGGTAGAGAAATCACAGCCTCGATAACTAGCGTGACATATAAGCTGCTTTTGTGTAATAACTTTTTTATTTTTATTTATTTATTTATTTATTTTTAAAGATTTTATTTATTTCACAGAGGGAGAGAGATCACAAGGAGGCAGAGAGGCAGGCAGAGAGAGAGGAGGAAGCAGGCTCCCTGCTGAGCAGAGAGCCCGATGCAGGCCTCGATCCCAGGACCCTGAGATCATGACCTGAGCCGAAAGCAGAGGCTTTAACCCACTGAGCCACCCAGGCGCCCTGTAATAACTTTTTTAATGGCTAGTTTGTTGATTCCCAGCGCCTAGGCTAGTGCCTGGCACAAATTAGGTACTCAGTAAATATTTGTGGAGTAAACAAGCAGATGCGAAAATCAAATATGTGGAAAGTATGGGAGCAGCAGGGAGAGAGTGGTGAGATCTATCTGGAGGTAACAGGGCACAGTAATATGTGAACTGGGTATTGAAGAATGAGTGAAATGGATGAAGAAGGTATGAAGGGAAGGAGGGGGAAGGCATTCTAGTCAGAGGAACAGTACAAGTGGAGGCACAGAGGCTTAGAAGTTTGTAGCACATTTGGAAAGAGTAAATTTGGAGTTAGAAAGTGAAAACCAATATAAAATAATTTAGACCACTGGCTTGGATTCAAACAAACCTAGATTCCAGTCCCAGTTCTACACTTACTTGAGTGACTTTTACCTAACATCTCTGAGCCACAGCTTCCCCATCTGTGAAATGGGGGTAATAACAGTACCTGTCTCATATATTGTTGAAAGGATTAAATGAAAGGACGCGCAGAGTTCCTGGTGTGGCTCTGGTACACCGACCGTTCTCAGAATCCAGACATTCTGTGGCAGCCCCCATTCTGACTGGAGCATAACATGGATGGGAAGGTGATGGCAAACAAGCTGGAAATCAGATCAAAGAGGCCTTGAAAGCCTCATTCAAGAGAATGGGGTCGTGTGGCAGCCACAGTGGCTTGGAGGATGGATTCGAAGGTGGAAAAGAGGGACTGAGGATCTTGAGTCTCCTCTCTGTCCACAGAGTACTTCATACTCTGCATGCATGCTTGTGCTTCTTTAGCTCGGTTCCCATCTGGAAACCAGGCCTCGGAGGCCCAGATGGGAGTTTCCAGCATCCCACTGACTTCAGCCACCCTCCACTGTCCAGGATAGTGCCTGGCATGGAGCAGACTCTGAAGAAATGCTTACTGAATGAATAATGGAAACATCGTCTGCTGCCGCCCACTCCTCACTAGCACTCACCAGGTTCCGTAATTCGTTACCTCGTTTGATTTTCACTGCAAGTGTCTTGAGGTAGATAGTCCCATTTTGTGGATGGAAAGACTGAGGCTCAACAAGTTTAATCAACTTTCCCAAGGTCACACATCTTGCAAGCCTTATTACAGTCTCCTTGCCCCCGACTCGGTGCACTGCTGTGTGAGTGAATGAATGTGCGCCAGGAAAAAGACTAAGCCCGAAAAAATAAATAAATAAATCCATAAAATTAAAAAAAAAAAAAAGGCTAAGCCTGAGAAGGGAGCCAGTGGTGGGGGTCTTTAGACCTTGAGCCTGGAATAAGGCAGCCTCTTTCTACAGCTGGTGGTGGGGGACCTTGGTCCCGGTGGGCAGCATCCCCGCCTAAAGGTGCTCAAAGGACCCACAGTGCTGACGGAAAGCCCCTTACCTGCACTGCCAGCTGCTGCCGCCACCTTCCTCATGGAGCAACCTGAGCCCCGGACACCAACTCTCGCGCTCGCTTCAGGCCCTTGTGTGTATGTATATAAGAATCTTAGGCCCTACTTCAAGTTCAGCCTGCCCCAGTTGCCTCTAAACCCTTTGGAACAAGATCTCTGGAACCAGGCCAAGGAGGTAAGTGATGTCGGGGATGGGAATAAGAAGGCAAAAATGGTGGCCACTGAGTCCTCATTCCCTGCCTGACTCTCAAGTTCACAGGCTTACCTTTCTTCCTTGCTGTCATAGGACCGGATTGACCCTTTGACCCTGAAGGAGATGCTGGAAGGCATCCGGTGAGAGCCCACTCATCCCTTCCTAGGCCTCCTACCCCCCCTCAATCCCCCAGCCCCTCTCCTTCATCCCAGTGCTCTCCGTCTGACCGCCAGGGTCCTGTTCCCAACTAAATCTGCCTTGATTGCCCCTCTCTTTTCAGGGAGAAGGCAGAGGTGCCTTTGTCCGTCCAGTCACTCAGGTAAGGGCCCTGTGGAGGGTCAGGGCTCCCGAAACTCCAGGGGCAGGGGAGTAGCTAAGGAGTAGCCCAGGCCACGCATGTGCCAGTTCTCTGTGTGTGCAGGTTTTTACAGCTGGAGCTGAGTGAAATGGAGGCATTCGTGAGCCAGCACAAGTCCAAGTCCATCAAGCGGCAGGTAACGTCCCTTCTCTCTTTATTTCCCTGTAAAAGATATGGACAGTTTTTAAAAGACAACGTAACATCGGTGGTAGTTTCTACAACCAAACCTGACTCGTTTCACTTTGCAGTTTCCTTTCCAGCCCGTGCCACACAGATATAGTCACAAAGCTACAGAGCCTTCTACATGTCCAGCTGACAGGGGCAGCTGTGAATTGATAGATAGTTATATAACTTTACATAACTTTTATTGTCTTAAGAGTAAAGGTAATATATTTTCATTAGCGAATAAAGAGAAGTATAAAGGAGAAATAGAAATGACTATAACCTCACCACCCAGAGGTACTCGTTCTTACCATTTTGATACATTTTCTTCATAGATATGCTTTATGATTTGCTTCCCTTGAGTAGATTATACCTTGAGCATTGTTTTTAAAGATTTTATTTATTTATTTATTTATTTATTTATCTATTTATTTATTTATTTGACAGAGAGAGAGAGACAGCGAGAGAGAGAACACAAGCAGGGGGAGTGGGAGAGGAAGAAGCAGGCTTCCTGCTGAGCAGGGAGCCCAATATGGGGCTCGATCCCAGGACCCTGGGATCATGACCTGAGCCAAAGGCAGATGCTTAACAACTGAGCCACCCAAGTGCCCCTATATCTTGAGCATTTAAATAGTCTTTAAGAACTCCATTCTTGGGTGCCTGGGTGGTTCAGTGGGTTAAAGCCGCTGCCTTCGGCTCAGGTCATGATCCCAGGGTCCTGGGATCGAGGCCCACATCGGGCTCTCTGCTCAGCTGAGAGCCTGATTCCTCCTCTTTCCTCTCTCTCTGCCTGCCTCTCTGCCTACTTGTAATCTCTCTCTCTCTCTGTCAAAATGAATAAATAAAATCTTTAAAAAACAAACAAACAAAAACTCCATTCTTAATGGCCCTTTAATTATTTCTTTGATTATTAATTATTTCATTCCTAGTTTATGTAACTAGTCATGTACACTGGATAAGAAATGTATCCCTTTTATTCACTTCATATTTTTTTTAGTTATAACTTTAATGGTTTTATGGGTGAACCTATTCATTAAACTCTGGTGGTTACTGACCTAGGAGCTGACCCTCAGTCCAGTCCCAGAGCTGCTCTCTGTGGCCTAGAAAGCCTCATGGGAACCCTCCACTTCCTGTAGAAGGCACGCAAACCAAATGCATGGACCAATGCACGCCTTGGTTTTGGGCTATCCTTAGACCAATGCTATCCTCTCCTGCCAATCGGCAGCTCTGATCCACAGTTATCAGTGTCTTTGAGTACTTACAAAATCATGAAGTGAATTAATTATTGCTTAAAAGATGCAGTTTGGGGGAGGGAGGAAATCTTTCCAAGATATATATATGTCATGATTATATAATTGGGCACCGTTACTATCCACGTTTCTGTAACCTTTCTGTTTTCAGTAGGCATTGGAATAATTCCTCTTTTTTAATCTTAAAGATAATCACACAATGAGCGGTTTTATCCAAAAAGATATTTTGGTCCTGCTAGATTATTTTCGTAGGAGAAATTCCTAAAAAAGCGATCATCCTCTTCTCTCTTGTTTTTTTCCAGTCACAATCACGAAAGGAACATGTGCACGCTGTAGGAATTCTAGAAAAGCACAATGAAGAAATTAAACATCACCTGTGATTTCATTGTCCAGAGAGAACCAGTTTCTGTGTTTATGAGTTTAGCCTTCCAGCATGTTTTTTTATTCAGATATTTTTTAAACTAGGATTATACTAACATAACATCTTACCTATTTTTCTCTCTTAGTACATTAGAAGTGTTCTGCTTGTCATTGAATCTTTTAAAATGTGATTTTTAAAAAGTGACTACATGGTTTTTCATCAAATAGAAATTTGTAATTGACTTAAGCCTCTTTTTTAGAAAGTTAGGTTTGTTGCAATAAACACTTTTGTACATAAAACTTCCGTCACACCTCTGGTACTCTTCCTCCTCCTTTGCCTCTTTCTTCTCTCCTTTGGGATCCTGGGGGTGTCTGTGGGGATGGAATGTGGGGGTCCCCTGGGTGACTCCTGAAGTCCTCCTGCAGACAGTCATCACCACCATGACCACCTTAAAGAAGAACCTGGCTGACGAGGATGCTGTGTCCTGCCTGGTGCTGGGCACTGAGAACAAGGAGCTCCTGGTACTGGACCCGGAGGCCTTCACCATTTTGGCCAAGGTCAGTGTGGGGCCTGGCCCTGGGCACAGCTGAGGCCCAGGCTCCCTCCCTCTGTTCCTCCACATCTCCTGCCCATAGTTCTTGGTAATACATGTTGTAGAAAACTTAGAAAAGGTAGATAAGCATAAAGAAAAAAATATACATCCAAGAAAATACCACCACTCATAATATCTACTCTTAAAGTATTGGTGTGTCTTTCTAGAATTTTCGTATTGAGACACAGATCTATAACTTATAAATACATTCTTTTTACAAAAATGGCTTAATGGTAGAGGATCACATAACCTACTCTTCACATAACAGCAGCCCA
The DNA here is from genome assembly GCA_002007465.1 of Ailurus styani. Classification (NCBI taxonomy): domain Eukaryota; kingdom Metazoa; phylum Chordata; class Mammalia; order Carnivora; family Ailuridae; genus Ailurus; species Ailurus styani. The sequence goes on from LNAC01000014.1 coordinate 5,097,162, forward strand.
TCAATGTCCATATCTATATATAAAACCACATCAGCTTTTTTTTTTTTTTGAGAGAGAGAGAGAGCATGAGCAGGGGAGTGGCAGAGGGAGAGGGTGAGCAAGAATCTTAAACATGGAGCCCAACACAAGGCTCAGTCTCCTCATCCTGAGATCATGACGTGAGCCAAAACCAAGAATTAGATGCTTAACCCACTAAGCCACCCAGGCTCTACCAGCCTTTTTGTTTTGTTTCACTTATTTTTATTTATTTCCTTTTTTTAAAAGTTTATTCACTTAAGTAATCTCTACACCCAGTATGGAGCTCAAACTTATGACCCCAAGATCAAGAGTTGCAAGCTCCACCAACTGAGCCAGCCAGACTCCCCCACATCAGCCTTTATAAGGGCCACAGAATATCCGGTATATAAACGTACTATGGTTTATTTACCTTGTCACCTATTGAACATTTAAATTGTTTTCGGTTTTCACGATTATTAACACCACCGCAGTAAACTTCCTTGTCCAAACATCTGTGCGTCCTCATCTAAATACTTCTTTAGGATACATTCCTAGAAGTGCCATTGTTTCATCAAAGGGGATAGACTTAAAGGCTTTTGCTAAATGTTGTTGAGTTTCCCTCCAGAAAAACTGAACAAGTTTAAACTGTGACCTACAGTGAGTGAGGAGATTGGGAATTTGGACAAGGAACCAGCTCAGAGGAGTTATTAAAGGTAAGGAAGAACAAGGGCGCCAGAAAAACTGAGATATTTGAGCCTCTCCTTTGCAGATGAGCCTACCCAGTGTGCCTGTCTTTCTGGAGGTTTCTGGCCAGTTTGATGTAGAGTTCCGGCTCACCGCCGCCTGCCGCAACGGAAACATCTATATCCTGAGAAGGTAGGTGCATCAAGGTCTCTGGGGCTGGGAGGAGCATCTCAGAACCCGGGTGGTTTTAGGGGCTTTGGCGCTGGTATTCGGGAGTGGAAAGCGCTGGGGACTTCACAGAGAAGGCTGAGCTCATGTGCGTAGGGGGCCATCTGGAAGCTTGTGTGATGGGCACTGGCAAAGTGAGAGACTGGGCAGGGCGGCTCTAACACATGAGCCGTGCAGGCAGGGATGGGAAGATGTAAAAATAGCCTCCTGTTGTCGTCTGGCTTTATAGGTACGGAACGTGTCTTTACGCATTAGGTTGATATTCCTTACAACATTCATCTTCTAATTCCAGAAACATCTTTGAGCACCCACTTGGATTAAGCCTTATATAAGGTATCAGGGATGTATTGATGTATTGTTAAATGATATAATGAAGTCCCTGTGTGCTTTGGAGGAAAAACACAAGCTCAGTGGGAAGAAATAACAGGGCCGGGGTGATCAGTGAACACCTGTCTGCGGAGATAATGTGGAAGGTTAAGAAGGAGCCGGTTGTTCTAAAAGTGGGGAAGAAGTATTGTAGGCAGAGAAAACTTGAGCAAATCCAAGATGGGAAAGACACTGGTGTGTGCTCCTGAAGCTTGATGGGCAAGGAGGAGGGCAGAAGGAGGTGTGTGGAGACCAGGTCTGGCTCATGCTTGGCCTGCTAGGACATGGTAAGGATTTAGAATTTGAAAACTATTATGGGGTTTTAATCAGAAGAATGATGTGAGCCATTTATATTTTTAAGAGATCGCTCTGCTGGGTGGAGAGTAGATTGGAAGGAGGCCCAGAGACCAGAGGGAGGCTCTCAGATGGGATATAATCATCAGACTTGGTAATGAGGAAAGGGGAGCCATAGCCTGTGATTGGTAGGCTGGAATTATCCCTTCTTTCTGGGTAAAAGAAACTAAGATTCAGAAGCCAGGAAACTGAAAGCAGTGCATTTACACAGAGCAGACTTCTCATGCATTTCTGATAAGTTGGTAAACTGCCCAAGTCTGCTAGCACCTCATCTAGTCTAAGGTCCACTCACTGTAAACTGTTCAATGCCAGGTTCTCACACAAATCACTGCAGCGAAGGCAGCAGGGAGACTGGGAAAGAAAACACACTTCATGTCATCCGCGGTCACACAGGGACTAAGTGGTAGAGGTGGAAAAAAAACTACGACCATCTACTTTGGGGCCAAGGTTCCTTCTGGAACAGCATGTGGGGCTTAGAAAGAGGAAGGTCTGCCAGGGAAGGAGAGCAGGTTTCTCTGGGGCTTGGAGAGTGTGTCTTTATCCCACAGAGACTCCACGCGCCCCAAGTACTGCATCGAGCTGAGCGCGCAGCCTGTGGGGCTCGTCCGGGTACACAAGGTCCTGGTAGTGGGCAGCACCCAAGAGAGCCTGCATGGCTTCACCCACAAGGTGGGGCTTCCCCCACCCCTCTCCGTACGTCTCCCTGGTTCCCCTTTAGCAAGGGATTCCTTCTGGCGTCCCTTTCCCTGAAACTCCGGCCACCCCTTCTTACCCTACTGTGCCCTGAACTCTCCCAAGTTAAGAAGCTCTTCCTCCCAGGGTAAGAAGCTGTGGACAGTGCAGATGCCGGCAGCTATCCTGACCATGAACCTCCTAGAGCAGCGCTCGCGGGGCCTGCAGGCCGTCATGGCTGGGCTGGCCAATGGAGAAGTCCGCATTTACCATGATAAGGCCCTACTCAATGTCATCCGCACCCCGGTGAGCTGCTCACTCCTGTTTGCCCCCCATTCCCATCTCTGGGGATTCTTAGCTGCCTCGCCTCATCCCACGCCACCTGATGACCTTGACTTTTGATGCTTTTTTTTTTTTTTTTAAAGATTTTGTGTATTTATTTGAGAGAAAGAAAGCATGAGCAGAGGCAGGGGGCAGAGAGGGGCAGGCAGAGGGAGAGGGAGAAGCAGACTCCCCGCTGAGCACGGAGCCTGAGGCAGGGCTCGATCTCAGGACCCCAAGATGATGACCTGAGCCAAAGCCAGTCGCTTAACCAACAGAGCCATCCAGGTGTCCCTTGATGTATTTCGGAAACATTTGTTGACCATCTCATAAGCATAGCTCACTGTTTTCTGGGCATAAAATGATGTCTAAATTCTGCCTTCAGGGAATTTATAATCTAAGGTGACAGCCAACCAGAGACACAGCCAATTCAAATACAAGCGAGACTAAAGCAGAGCAGAGTACTGATAAAGCTCAGGGGGCCTGGTGACTGGGGGTGTTGGTGAAGGAAAGAAGGGGATGGAACTCACAAGTCATTTCTCAGAGCAAGCGACAATTCTGCTGGGCCTCAAAACCATTTGCCAAGTGAATATGTGGAGGAAGAAACTTCCAGACCAGAAACAGCATAAACAAAGGCTGAGAGGCATGAGTATTCTTGATTAAGGAATCCAGGTGGCTTGATGAGTTTGGACCAGAGTTTTTTAAACACTAAGTTGTCAATCATTAAATTAATTTAATGGGTCACAACCAGCAACAGAAAAAAGAAAGCTCAGAGTATATCACATGTGAAACTTGCGTGTATGTATGTATAAAGTGTCCTGTGTCACAGTATCAAGTGTGAAAGCAGCTGGTTTAGACCGCAGGCTGTTGGGAGACAGGTGAGGTGGGGTTTGGGGGAACAGTAGAGGAGAACAGAAAAGGCAGATTGGGGCACCTGGGTGGCTCAGTGGGTTAAAGCCTCTGCTTTCGGCTCAGGTCATGATCTCAGCGTCCTGGGATCGAGGCCCGAATCGGGCTCTCTGCTCAGCAGGGAGCCTGCTTCCTCCTCTCCCTGTCTCTCTGCCTGCCTCTCTGCCTACTTGTAATCTCAATCTCTGTGTCAAATAAATAAATAAAATCTTAAAAAAAAAGAAAGAAAGAAAGAAAGAAAAGGCAGATTGGAGTCAGATGTGGAAAGCCTTGTATTGTTCCAACAGGAAGGATAAAAGGCATTGGAAGTTTTTTGGGCAGAAAATAGACATGATCATATTTGTACTCTTGAAAAGCAGCAATGTGAAGGACAGACCGGGGAGAGCCCTAGGCTGGGGGCCTATGAGAAAGCTGACCCCAGAAGCCCGGTGATGTTTATTCTGGAACCGCGGCTGTGGCAGTGAGGTTGGAAGGCAGATGAGAAATACAGGGAATATTTGGGAAGCCACGTTGCCACAGGCCTTACTTGACATCTCTTTACTATATCATATCTGGGGTCTCCCAGCCTTATCACCCCGCCCCAGTCTTGCTCTCCTCTCCAAGATATTTCCCCCCCTACACTCTGGTGTCTCCATCCTAGGATGCAGTGACCAGCCTTTGCTTTGGCCGCTACGGGCGGGAAGATAACACCCTCATCATGACTACGCGGGGTGAGTGGACTCAGACCCGGCAGGGGTTTTAGAGTTAGGCGCCAAGGGCCAGATCCTGGGAAGGAAGAAGTGGCTGTGAAGCACAGGCAGGCCCGGGTTTGGAAAGAAAGGCCTGCAGACACATGTCCCGTCTGGGGCTGGCGCGTCAGCAGTGTAATCGTGCTACCCACGGGCCAGTGTCTCTGGTTCCCCCCAGTCTTCCCAGAGCCCGCCACAGTGCCAGGAACATCACAGTCAATAAGTAACTGCTGAGTGGATGGATGGATGGATGGATGGATGGATGGATGGATGGATGGTAGGACATTATTAAGATACCCTTTATTCCTTCTAGAAACCCAGAATCTCAGCAGGAAAACAGACGTGGACAGAAATGGCTCTATCTGAGGCAGATTGTCTGGGGAGAACAGACCGGGAGTGTTGGGGAGAACTAGGAAGGACAGATCTGTTCCTGTCTGTCCACTTCCCTAGGCGGTGGCCTGATCATCAAGATCCTGAAGCGCACAGCAGTGTTCGTGGAAGCGGGCGGTGAGGCGGGCCCCCCACCAGCCCAGGCGATGAAACTCAGTGTGCCCCGAAAGACCCGGCTTTATGTGGATCAGACACTACGAGAGCGGGAGGCTGGCACCGGTGAGACTCGGAGCAGGTCCTTTCTCTTCCTTCTTCGCGGCTCTGAAGCAGCAAGTAACGGATGAACCCACCTGGGTGCCCTAAGTCCTGAGAGAGGTGGGCAGCCAGGCAGGTCTCTGGAAGTTCAGAGACAGCCTAGGAGGTACATTCTGCCTACAATACCTCCCTCCACGTGGAAGATGCCGTGGGTGAGGGCTTGCGCCCTATCAATGCAGAGGAGAAAACAGTTGCTTCTAGATGCAGGAATTCTCCTGAGAGAGGTAGAACTGGACCAGGGGTCTTCCTTTTCCTGTTTGGTTTTTCCCCGCTCTTGCACTCATTCTTCCATTCATTCAGTACCTGGGATTATGCCAGGCGTTCTGCCAGGTGCCTTGAAATAGGCTAGGCCCGACCTGAGGACCTCAGTCTCCTTTGCTAACTTCACATTACATGACAGGTGTAGAAGAGGTCTTGGCAAAGAAGTCTCTGGTGAGGCTCACAGGAGTGAGGAAGTTGGCCTGGGAGCCTGGGAGAGGCTTCAGAGAGAGATGACGTTGGACTTTGCCCTGAAATGATTATGAGTCCACCCACCAGAAAGGGGTGGGGAAGGGAGATTCGGGCACAGGACCCTACCTGGATCCGAGGAACATCTGCATGAAGTCCCAGGCGCCGTGCAGGAAGGCCGGGTGGCCAGAGCAGAGGCTGGCAAGGCAGGTCACAGCAGGCTCTGGAAGGGCCTGGAATGCAGAACTAAGAAGTTTGGTCGGTTCTAGGTGGGGGGAGTTGGCTGGGAAGGATGTCAAACAAAAATACATAACTCAACCAGCTCTGTCTCATAAAGGGGCCTTGCTTGTACTTTTAAGGGATAAATTAGAGGATAAAAGAGCTAGCAGACTATTGTAGCCTAGAGAATCCAAGAGAAGCAGTTGAAACGTTTGAGAAATAATTAGGAAGCTCTCTCACGTGACCAAATGTAAAATACACAAAAAAATCAATAACTTGATCTATACCAACAGTAACCAGTCAGAAAATATAATGCGAAGTGTGTGTGGTTTGCTGACGGAGGTAAGGAGACGAGGTGGGTGTCCGCAGTGCTGAGGGTGAGGGGTTGGTGGGGCGTCCGGATGGGTGCCCATCAGGTCAGAAGCAGGAGCCGGGCCGGCACCCGGGGGCCGGACATGCAGCGCGAGGGGCTGAGTGGGGACAAGCGAGCGGGACACGGCGGACTCGGTGGTGACCAGTCCCCACCCTCCGGAGCTCGAGGTTCTTCCTCACAGGGGTGCTCACAGCTGGGGCGGGGCATCGATTGTCCAGAGGAGGAGACGGAGGATGAGACTCGACGGAATACCAGCCCTTCGGGCGGAATCGCAGGAGTGTCCGGGAGCCTGGGATTGTGCGCACGGGTGGCGCAGGGGGAGGGAATCAGGAAGGGGGAGCAGCGTGTGGCCCACAGCGTCCTGTGTCACTGGGAGGCCAGCCTCCTTCACCTCCGTCCTCCCTTTCCCCACATGCCCTGCCCCACAGACCTGGCCTTCCTCTTGCGTGTCTGAGCAGCCACCCACGCAGGAGACCCCTCTCCCCCACCTCTGCCGCCTCCTACCCTCCTGACCTCCGGCTCCAGCCCTCTGTGCCTCTCCTCAGCCATGCACCGGACCTTCCAGACCGACCTCTACCTGCTGCGCCTCCGGGCTGCCCGTGCCTACGTGCAGGCCCTCGAGTCCAGCCTGAGCCCTGTGTCTGTGACGGCCCGGGAGCCCCTCAAGCTGCACGCTGTGGTGAGTGAACAGCCAGGTGTGTGTGTGGCGGCGGGGGTGGGGGTTGGGGGGTCAGGCTGCCTCAGGGCTGGAGGGACAGAGGTCAAGGGTGAGTAGGAAGCCCTCAGCCCCAGAACCAATTCGGAGCCCACTAGGCATTATGCCTGCGTCTCACCCCCCACCCAGGCCCAGAGACCAAGTCTCTGTCTTCCTCTGTCTTCCTCTGGGTGCCCTCTCTCCTCCTCTCTGCCGTGCTGGCCGCAGAGTGGGCCGCACCCTCCAGCTCCTTTGGCCCGTGCTGTGCCTCAGACAAGCCCCCAGATTTGGGGGACATTTCTCCCCGGGACTGGAGGGACTCTCACAGCTAGGGGGCAGCCTGAGGTGTTAGGACCGCCTGGTGCAGGGAAGGGAAGTCCTGAGACTGGCCCAGGCACGGGAGGAGGCGCCCTGCACTCGGACACAAGTGACCACGAGGTCATCTGGCCTCTGGCCAGCGCTCAATGGGTCCTGGAGGTGTGCTGTCTGAGCCAGCTGCGTTTCCGATTTCTCTTTCCCTAAAGGAAGTAGATAGAGAGAGGAAGAGGCTGCAGAGCAACCGAGGCTAAGAGGGAGGAAAATGGAGTCACTGTGGCCACCACAGGACAAGAGCGGGCAGTGGGGAGAGCCTGGGAAGACAGGGGCAGGGGCAGTGCTGAGGCCATAGGTGGGAGTTGGGGATTGCATCCCTGGGCCAACTCGGCCTCTGACCAACTTGCTGAGTGGCCCGCACCAAGCCCCTTCCCCTCTCTGGGCCTTTGCTGATCCGCGTACAAATAGGAGCCACCCTTCCGGGCTTCCGAGCGGCCCTTGATGAGGGGCAGAACAATGCGTTAGAGCAGTTGGAAGAAGGTGACATGAGGACGTTGATGAGAAAGCTGGAGGCCAGGGCACATGGGATTCAGTGCCCAGGGCTGCTGGTTCTGAGGGCTTCCTCCACCGACCCCACCTTCTCCACAGGTTCAGGGCCTGGGCCCCACCTTTAAGCTCACCCTTCACCTGCAGAACACCTCAGCAGCCCGACCCATCCTGGGGCTGCTGGTCTGCTTCCTGTACAACGAGGTGCTCTATGCCCTGCCCCGGGCCTTCTTCAAGGTACTCACCGCCTCACTGAAACACGGAGTGAGAAAGACCAGGCTGGGGCCTAAGGAGGTGCCCACAGAGCCCGATCAGATGGGTGGTGAGGGGGCTGGCTGGGGGCTGCAGCGGCAGACCAGGCTGGGGCGTGGCAGAAACCTCTGGGAAGAATGGCCTAGATGTGCCCCGCTGCTTTTCTCCCAGCCTGAGAGAGGTTTTGGGGAGCCACACAGAAGGTTCCGGGAAAACAGCTGGAGTCGGGCCCCCGTGTGTGCCTCTCTCAGAAGCCTGTTGGTGCTGGGATCCCACCTGCAGTGGGAAGGGGAGCTTCCTTCTGCCCAAAAGAGACTTTCCACAGTGAAGAGCCTGCTTTCCCTCCGGGTTCAGATTGGACCCTAAGTTGGGGGGACCAGAAGCTGAGACAGACCCCAGGACTTGGCTGGGAGTCAAGAGGTCTGGGTTTAATCCTGGACATCCCTGTGGTCCTGGATCATCCACTCCCCTCACTGAATCCCATGCCCCGTGAGTGGGCCTGCCTGCCTTTCCCCTGCCCCCGGGATTCAGGCTACACCAAATGCAGCTTCTATAGCAGGCGTGAGAATGCCCTGGAATCTGCCAAACACTGTCTAGGCACGAGGGCTGATCTCCTTACCTCTTTGTCCCCAAACTCAGGTCCCCTTGCTGGTGCCAGGACTCAGCTACCCCCTGGAGACCTTTGTGGAGAGTCTCAGTGACAAGGGCATCTCAGACATTATCAAGGTAGGCGGCCCATTGGTACTACATGGGGAGGCCTGTGAGAGTGAGGCGTACAAGGCCCCCAGGTGGCTGCCGGGTCAGGGTGGCTATCTGTAGCCTCCCGGTCCCCTGTGACAGAGCCCTGGTCACCTGTGACGGGGGCCAGTGCAGAGCAGGCCGGGCTTGGGTTTGCAGGGAGCAGGGAGGACAAGGGGCCTGCCCCACTGCCATGGGCAATTGCTCTGTAGGTGCTGGTGCTCCGCGAAGGCCAGAGTGCACCCCTGCTGAGTGCGCATATCAACATGCCCGTGAGCGAGGGGCTGGCAGCCGCCTGACCCCCGGACTGGTGTTGAAGGCCCTGCAGAATCAGGACCAGGAAGATCCAGCCCCTTGCACTGAGCTGGGCAGAGCGAGTGGCCCCAGGCCCATTCCCATAGCAGCAGTGACTTGGGGCTACAGTTTCCTTCTCCTCTGTGTCTCCTTTCTCCCCACCCTGACTGCTGAGTGACCTGTAGAAGCAGTGACCTGGGAAGTGCAGCTCCTTCCCCAGGAAATCCCAGGCATTTGCCCACTGGACTCCTGCTGCTCCTCCATCCTCCCCACTTTTCTCCAGAAATCACACCCAGGTCTGAAGGAAGATCTCTAAAGTGGTTAAGGTTTGAGGAGAGGCATGGGTCCAGCCGTCTCCTTTGCTGCTTTCCTTAGGCACATTTACTCGTGTGTGGCTGCAGACCCAGGCCAGAATTGGCTACGGCCTGACCTGGGATAATCGGAGGCTTTTCTTGGGCAAGGCTGAGCCCCCCCGTTGCTGCCTGGGGTTCCAGAGGCTGGGCTGATGCTAGCTCAGCTTACAGGCAAAACACATGCTCTGATCTCTCCTAGCGAGCTAAACAAGGGACCCCCTCTTTCCATTCAGGGGGCCCAGGGACTGGCTGCCTCCCCACAGGGGGCTTTCCTGAAATCTGGGCTCAACCACGGTTTCAGGCCTGTGATGCTCCGTGAAGATGGCCAAGGATGGCTGGTGCCGGAGGGCACAGAGGGCCCGTGCAGGGAGCTGGTGACCCCCGTCCCCACCAGGCTTCTGGAGACCACGCAGCTGCTGTCCTGACTTGGATGTTCGTGCCGAGAAAGGGCATCACAGCAGAGGAAGGCGCAGTTAGAGCAGAGGTGGGGCTGGGGTGCACAGGAGAGGTTCTGGGGTCCTGGGGAGGTGGCACAGGAGGCTCCTCTGTGCCCTGGAGCCCAGACCAGTCACGTAAGTGGGAAATTCACTGGGCAGTGCCATAGTGTGAGAGAATGAGCTGGAAAGGCATGGACCAGAGGCGTCGAGTGAGGCTTAACCTTGAGGGAAGGCATGTGTTTTCGACCACAAGGACCAGGGACCCACAGTCCTGGCCCTCGGCCTCCCGGAGCCCTGGCCGGTCTGCCTGGCCCACCTCGCCGCTCTCTGCTAGGCTGGTGCTAGCAGGGCCACCCCGAGCCACTTGTGAGCTGGGACCCTGCTCCTTGAGGACCTGTATCTTCCTCTGTCTGACCAGGTGCAGCCTAGCATGTGGAAGGAATCTCGGGCTTCTAGTAAGTAACCAAATCCTTCTGGGCTACTTTCCCCACATGTAAAATGAGGCAGTTTGAGCAGATTCATTCAGCTCTAGCATCCTGTGATCTGGGCAGCCCCTCTAGAGGAAGTGAGGACTCAACTGCAGGAAGGAGATATTTAACAGGAGTAACTGTAGAGATTTAGCCCTTGATACCAAGGGTCCAACCCTGACTGCTTTGGCCAGAGAGTAGCCTCTGTGTCCAGGACGCCAGTGAGGCACTGGGGTGACACAGCTCCCAGCCCACCCCCTAACTCTTCCAAGGAATGCATTCTGGCGCCAGGTCGAGGGAAGCATGGGGGGTCGTGCATGGGTGGCTCAGTTAGCATCTTACTCTTGATCTCAGCTTAGGTCTTGATCTCACTCAGGGTAGTGAGTTCAAGCCCCACGCTGGGATTCTCGCTGGGTGTGGAACCTACTTAAAAAAAGAGAGAGAGTGGGATGCCTGGGTGACTCAGTTGGTTAAGCGACTGCCTTAGGCTAGGTCATGATCCTGGAGTTTCAGAATCGAGTCCCGCATCAGGCTCCCTGCTCAGTGGGGAGTCTGCTTCTCCCTCTGACCCTCCCCCACTTGTGTTCTCTGTCTGTCTCATTCTCTCTCTCAAATAAATAAATAAAATCTTTTTTTTTAAAAAAAAAGAGAGAGCATGGGGTCTGGACAAAAGAGAGAGTCCATCCCCCTCCTCTGTGCACAATCTGGCCCCTTGCAGACATCGATCAATTGGATTAGAACGGTCAAGGGTCTCTAGCTCAAGCCAAGTGAGGCACAGTTGGAACAAGCAGGAGGTTTACCTAGAAATGGAAAGATAAATATAGGGAGTGTCACTGTCAGTCGGAGAGATTTCAACGTACCCTGAAGCACTTCCTGAGAGAGGCATATCAGAGATGGAAGGGCCCGCCCCAGAAGGCAATAAGCCCCTTGTCCTTGGGACTGGACTATCTCTTCGCCCGGTTTGTGTGCTGGGCTGAATGACCATAGAATCTCTTCTGCCCCAATCAGGGGATGACTATGTGAACTTGGAGCAAAAAGTCTGATCTGGATTCTGTCATAGCTATTCATGATGAGGAAAGTGGAGAAACTTCCAAAGCCCCACAGCATCTCATGAGAGTTTGCATGACGTAATATTACATAGGTATGTGAACTGCGTCGAAGTGGACAAGTGTACGTAAAGCAATAGGAAACCAGGGGCAGTGCATGGTACCCAGTGCCCTCACTAGTTAGAGCTTCAAGAGGTTGTCGACAGTAGGGATGAGGGGAGTTGGTATCTTTAAAAAAGTATTTTTCTAAAAACATGTGCCTACTTAGTACTATGAAGTTAGTTTATAACAGGAAAATAGCCTCTCCCATTCCCCACTACTGCTCCCTTGCTACAGGCATTTTCAGTTCTCTTAGCTATTATTTTTTTCGGTAATTTCTCTGAGTTCAATGTGAGGCTTGAATTCATGACCCCAAGATCAAGAGTCACACGCTCCACTGACTGAGCCAGCCAGGTTCCCCATTAACTATTTATTTTAAAAAATATGCTTCAGGGTCCCTACATGGCACAGTTGGCTAAGCACCCAACTCTTGATTTTTTTTTAAAGATTTTATTTATTTATTTGACAGAAAGAGAGAGATCACAAGTAGGCAGAGAGGAGGCAGAGAGAGGAGGAAGCAGGCTCCCTGCTGAGCAGAGACAACCCCCCCCAATGCGGGGCTCGATCCCAGGACCCTGAGATCATGACCTGAGCTGAAGGCAGAGGCTTAACCCACTGAGCCACCCAGGCGCCGCCCAACTCTTAATTTTGACTCAAGCCATGATCTCAGGGTCAGGAAATCGAAGCCTGTGTCAGGCTCTACACTGAGCAAGGAGCCTTCTTAGGATTCTTTCTCTCCCAGGCGCCTGGGGGGCTCAGTCAGTTAAGTGTCTACCTTTGGCTTGGGTCACGATTCCAGAGTCCTGGGATTGAGCCCCACATCGGGCTCCCTGCTCAGCTGGGAGTCTGCTTCTCCCTCTCCTTCTGCTCCTCCCCCTGCTCATGCTCTCTTTTACTCACTCTCGAATAGTCTTTAAAAAAAAAGATTTTCTCTCTCCCTCTATTCCTACCCTGCCCCCTGCTTGCTCTAAGGGTGGGGGGGAAATATATATATATATATATATATATATATATATATATATATATATATACACACACACACACACACACACACACACACACACACACACTTATACTACACTAAGCTTATACTACACTTGCTTGCTTTTTCATTCTAGACACTAGCTGTTGGCTCCCTGTTGTAACAGATGAGGCTTAAGCTCTCTTGTGACAGTACCTTGCTCCCTTCTTGCCCCAATTTTTACATAAATCAATATGCACTGTTTAAACTGCTATTTATATTACTATGGGAGTTATTCACTGCAGAGTCAAAAATTGGGATATAATTAAATTACTTTTAAAATTTTTGTGAAGTTAAAAATTGCCTTTTTTTTTCATTTGCTTAGTTTTCTGTATTGTTCATTCTTTCCCCATCCTGTCTAACAGTTCTTTTTTTCCAGACACTTTCCTTCATTACCTGCCTCAGTGAGGACTGTTTGTTCCCTAGAACTGCTGCAAAACGGTTCTCCTGACTAGATCCTCTGAGTCTGGGCCCCACGTCGTCATCTCTCATAGTTCTTTTACCCCTCATTTAGTGAAGCATATCCACAAGTACCTTCTCTAAAAAAGTCACTAGGCTTAAAAGGTGTTTTTTTTTTTTAAGACTTTATTTATTTATTTGACAAAGGGAGAGAGATACAGTGAGGGAACACAAGCAGAGGGAGTGGGAAAGGGAGAAGCAGGCTTCCTGCAGAAGCAGGCTTCCTGCAGATGTGAGGCTCGATCCCAGGACCCTGGGATCATGACCTGAGCTGAAGGCAGACAGATGCTTAACGACTAAGCCACCCAGGTGCCCAGGCTTAAAATTTTTAAAACATGGTCTAAAAAAATCTTTATTCCATTCATACACATGTGGTAGCAGGTCATAAAATTTGAAGTTGAAAATAATTTTCACACAAGGAAATCATTTTTAAGGCAGTATTCCCTTGTGTTCAGATTTTTGGTAATGCTGTTGAGAAGTTCCATACCATTTTTGTTCCTAACCTTCTCTTTCTCTGAGGTTCTGAAATGTCAGGACGTGCCTCACTGTGTGTCATTATTTGTTATGCTGTGGGGTGGAGATGTATTTCCTTCACTTCTACAAAATTTTGTTTTCTTGAGTGATTTCTTCCCATTTTCTCTGTTCTCTCTGGAATTCTGATTTAACCCAGCACCTGATAAGTGGTTAATTCCAGAGAGAACAGGATTGATCATCTGTTTTTCTTCTCTCTTCTCTCATATTGTCTTTCTATTTTCTGAGGGATTTTTATCTTTCAGCTCTTCTCTGGAACTGTTTTTAAAATTCCATTATTTTAATTCTCAACTCTTTCTGTTCTCTGTTCAATCTTTAACTATATTATCTTTTCAAAGACATAGTTGAGCCAGCAAACCATCGGTCAACAACTGACTTCTATAGAGTTACTTCAACAACAACAACAACAGAATACACATTTTTTCTCAAGCTCACATGGAACAGTCACCAAAATAGAGTACATTCTGGTCCATAAAATATGACTTAACTGGGATGCCTGGGTGGCTCAGTCATTGAGCGTCTGCCTTCGGCTCAGGTCATGATCCCAGGGTCCTGGGATCGAGCCCTGCATTGGGCTCCCTGCTCGGTGGGGAGTCTGCTTCTCCCTCTCCCACTCCCCTGCTTGTGTTCACTCTCTCACTGTCTTTCTCTGTCAAATAAATAAATAAATAAAATCTTTAATAATACAAAGGGCTGATATCCAAGATCCATAAAGAACTTCTCAAGCTCAATGCCCAAAAACCAGATAATCATGTCCAAAAATGGGCAGAAGGCATGAACAGTCACTTCTCCAAAGAAGACATACAAATAGCCAACAGACACATGAAAAAATGTTCATTATCACTAGCCATCAGGGAAACCCAAATCAAAACCTCATTGAGATACCATCTTACACCAGTTAGAATGGCCAAAATCAACAGGACAGGAAACAACAAGTGTTGGAGAGGATGTGGAGAAAGGGGAACCCTCTTTCACTGTTGGTAGGAATGCAAGTTGGTGCAGCCACTTTGGAAAACAGCGTGGAGATTCCTCAAAAAATTAAAAATAGAACTACCCTAAAACCCTGCAATTGCACTATTGGGTATTTACCCCAAAGATACAGATGTAGTGAAAAGAAGGGCCATATGTACCCCAATGTTCATAGCAGCAATGTCCACAATCGCCAAACCGTGGAAAGAGCCCAGATGCCCTTCAACAGATAAATGAATAAAGATGTGGTCCATATATACAATGGAATATTACTCAGCCATCAGAAAGGATGAATACTTTTGTATCAACATGGATGGGTCTGGAGGAGATTATCCTGAGCGAAATAAGTCAAGCAGAGAAAGTCAATTATTATATGGCTTCACTTACTTGTGGAACATAAGGAATGAAATGGAGGATGCCAGGAGAAGGAAAGGGAAGGAGAATTGGGGTAAATCAGAAGGGGAGATGAACCATGAGAGACTGTGGACTCTGAGAAACAAACTGAGGATTATGGAGGGGAGAGGGGAGGGCAGATGGGTGAGCCTGGTGATGGGTAATAAGGAGGGCACGTATTGAATAGAGCACTGGGTGTGGTGCATAAACAATGAATCTTGGATCACTGAAAAAGTAAAAAAATAAACACATTTCTAAGTAACACATGAGTCAAAGAAGAAATCTCAAGAAAAATTTTAAAAATCTTTGGAACTGAATGAAAATGAAAACACAACTTACCAAATTTGTGGGACACAGCAAAGGCAGTGCTTAAAGGGAAATGTACAGGATTGAATGCATGTTTTAAAAAAGAAGATCTAATATCAATAAAGTTTCCACCTTAGGAAATAAGAGCAAAGTAAGTCTAAAGTAAGCAGGAAAAAAAAAAGCAGAAATCAATAAAATTGAAAACAGGAAATTAGTAGAGAAAATGAACAAAACCAAAAGCTGGTTCTTGGAAATCTCATCAGAACCAGCAGGAGAACTACCTATCTCCAAGCCTAGTGCAATGTAGAAGTAGGAGAAAAACCTGAGAATTTTTGCCCATAAGCCAGCCTGACTAGGTTTACAACCTAAACTGACAATACTTGGGTGGTCTGAAAGACCTGGAGCTGAAAAGTTAATATAAAGTGGTGCAGGATTCATTGCACAGAAACACATTTCCTCTCTGGAAGAATTTACTGTTGACCCAATTTCAAAAACAAACCCCCTTGATAAAATGCCAAGAAATATGAACTCACAGTCAAAACCCACAAATTGCAAGAAAAAAAGACATTGGGAAGAGGAGCCCACATACTCAGGCCTCAAAGACTTAAAATATTAGAATTACCAAACAATGTAAGATGTGTGTCTTCAATGTATTTAAAGGGGGAAAAAAACCTAAAATATAAGTAGAGAACAAGAGAAGATATAAAATGACCAAGTAAATCTGAAAAAGAACCAAACAAAACTAGAAACAAGAATAAAATATTTGATGTGTAAAACTCACAGAGGAATGGGCACAACCACTTAAAGAAGGAAAAAACTAAATAGATGGTGGTTTCACAGCGGAAGAAAGACCTAACTGGAAGGTAAATCTGTAGAAATTACCCAGAATGCCAAACAGATAGAAAATATGAGATGGAGTAGAAAGGTCTCATCAGAGCTTCAGTAGGGACAGAGAAAACATGTGAAGGTGCGACTAAGAATCTTCTAGAACCGATGAAAGACATCAATTCACAGAATTAGAAAACCCAAGGAATTTCATGAGGGTAAATACAGAGAAAACCACACTTGCCCACATCACAGTAAACTGCAGAATACTGAAGACAAAAAGTCCTAAAAGCATTGGAGACAAAAGCATCTTCAAAGGAAAAGACAATAGATGACAATTGACTGAACAGCAACAATGGAAACCAAAAGACAGAATAATATTTTTAACATATTGAGAGAAAATAACTATTGGCCTAGAATTTTGCACCCAGCAAAAAGGAACTTTATTTATTTATTTAAGATTTTATTTGTCAGCACAGCAGGGGGAGCGCAGGTAGAGGGAGAACGGACTCCCTGCTAAGCAAGAATCCCGATGCAGGACTCGATCCCATGGAACTTTTTTTTTTTTAGATTTTATTTATTTATTTGAGAGAGAGTGAGGAAGCGCGAGACAGGGGGAGGGTCAGAGGGAGAAGCAGACTCCCTCCTGAGCAGGGAGCCTAATGCGGGACTTGATCCTGGGACTCTGAGATCGTGACCTGAGCCAAACGCAGTGACTTAACCAACTTAGCCACCCAGGCACCCTGGAACTTTAAATAAAAAGGGCAAAAAACTAAGAACTACAAAAGAGAGAAAGCACAAAATAAAGTGGTAGAAATATACCCAAGTACATTAATTACAATAAATACAAATGACCAAATGTTTCAACTGGAAGACAGTCTTGTCTAGATTTTTAAAAATCCATCTATGGGGCGCCTGGGTGGCTCAGTCAGTTAAGCGTCTGCCTTCAGCTCAGGTCATGATCTCAGGGTCCTGGGATCGAGCCCCACACCGGGCTCCCTACTCTGTGGGAAGCATGCTTCTCCCTCTCCCTCTGCCCCTCCCTTCCCACACTCGTGCTTTCCCTAAAAAGAATAATAATAATAATAATAAATCTAACCAAAAAAAGGCATGATCTTTATGAGAAAAAGTGTATAACTTTATTGAA
This sequence comes from Ailurus styani, assembly GCA_002007465.1. Lineage (NCBI taxonomy): Eukaryota > Metazoa > Chordata > Mammalia > Carnivora > Ailuridae > Ailurus > Ailurus styani. The sequence continues at coordinate 5,113,994 of LNAC01000014.1, forward strand.
AACATTTAATGGACACACCATGTTCAGGAACCGAAAAATGCAATTTCAATTTCATTTGATCTTTCCCAAACTGATCTATAGATTTAGTTGGGTTTCATTCACAGTCTCAAGGGGGATTTTTTTACTGGTGGGCCTTGACAAGTGCATTCTAAAATTCATATGGAAGAGCAAGGACCACGACTTAGGGAGTCGTACAACAGGGATGGACAAAGTGGAAAAATAATTTGTGGTAGAGTCAGTGGCTCACTCTACAGCAAGGACAGGGAATAAATACCCTGCAGCTCTACACATTTACCTGGATAAATCTCACAAATGTAATATTGAGTGAAAAGGCAAGTCACAGAAGAATAAACGCGGTATGATTCCATTTACATAAAATTCAAAAACATGCAAAATCGATACAAACCTAGGTAATTCAATTACAAGGCAAAGCAAGGGAATGATTCAGACAGCACAGTGTGCTCTCCACTGGGGGGAGGCACGGCAGGGGCTTCAAAGGAAGTGGTCACCGTTTCTTAAATGGGGGGAGGGAGGGAGTTTATTTTATAAATATTTTCTCGCGTCTCCTTACTACTTAATAAAAACAATAGAAAGCAGAGGAGGAAACAAGAAGTCCGCCAGGGCTTCCGTGCAGTGCAAAGTGCCAGGCCTGCCACATTCCCAACTGTTAAGAACTAGGAATTGAACATGCCACTCGGGGAAACCAAGAAGTCCTAGCAGCTCAGGGCTCTGTGGGTAAGGACAGGGCCTGTCAGAAGGCTGCGCTTCTCGGAGGCTTCCTGGGCGACAAGCCTGCCCTCTCACTGGATGACATCTCCGCCACCCAAGGCAGTATCTGCAGACTTTTTCACCTAACCCCATTTTTGGTCCAGCCTCTCACCCCCCACCCTCCCCTGAGACCCCAAGCGTCTTCAAATAGCCCCCACCTGTACCTCAGAGGGGTAGTTGCTTGGCTGCAAGGGGGCCCTGGCCTGGGAGGGGCAACCTAGCTGCCCATAGACTTCAGGTCAATCCCTACTGTCAGCCCCAGACCCTGCCTTTCACGGTGTCAGGAGTTTCTGAGCCTCTCCAGGGCTATGGGGGGCAGTTTGGCTGCCTCTCGGCCCCTCCCTCTAGGAATTAACTTCTAATTCTCTGCTGAGAGAGGCAATGAGCCTCTGTCCACTTCCCATCTTTCAGAAGGTCATCAGGCTCTTTGGTCTACTCCTGTCTCCCTTCTAGTTTCTTTACCCTCATAAATGTATATCTGTTTTATGTCTTTACTGTCATTTTAGATTTTAAAAGGAAACACAGGTAAACCCATGTGTTTAAACGTGTCACATTTAACTGGAAGTCTATTTACTATATTTAAATAAAAACACTTAACAGGTAGCTCCCGAAGAGCCCAGAGAGGAAGAGCTTAGCCTTCTGAGCACTATCCTGCAGATGCCTGAACATCCCATCTGATTTCTCTGCCTCGATTCTGCTACTCACTTACTCCAGCTGGGCAAGGGGGAAGGAGAAAGCACAGAGATCCGGGTTCAGATCCCGACTCCTCCATTCACTGCCCCATGACCTTATCACATCAACTCTCCTAACGGCTGCCCCTGGAACCAGTTTAGCCAGAGAGAGGCACAGCGAGTGTTGTGGAGATGCTTCTAACTGTAAAGCACTGAACCTGACGATGCTGGATTCTTGTTCCCTGATCACCACACGCCGCCTTGGTCTGCTGGTGCCCCAGCCCCACCACGCCAAAGCCACAGGAGGCAGAGCCCTGGCCCCTCAAGCCCTCAAGCATTCTGTGGTTCCCATGTGACAATCAGAGGAAACCAGAAACAGCCTGGGTAACAGTAAGGGACCAGAAACCCAGAAAGATGGAGGAAGTCCAAGAACCAAGTGGGCGCTTTACTAAGCTGGCAAAGGGGTGACTAGGCTAGCCCAGCAGCCCCTTACCAAACCATCCACTCTACTCAGGGGGCCAACAGAGGCAGAGCTGCAGGACCCAAGCCCTGGACACCAGAGTCCAAGCTGGGCGGGGGCAAAGTCAAGGATGGGACTGGAGACCGGGGTCAGGCCTGAAAGGAGTTAGGAGCCCCTGTCCTGCTACCTCTCCCTGAACAGCTGGGGCTTTTCCCAGAGTCAGGAAGCCACGAGGCCCGCATCCGCCGAGGTCTGGAAGGTGATCCCGTCCCCAGGCAGCGGGGAGGCCAGGAAGGGCCAGAGCCAGACGAGGACCCAGCGGGGCCCCAGGGCCGCCTGCAAATTGTGGCAAGGGCCCAGGTCATAAGCGTGCTGGCCCCGAGCCCACTCCCACGTGGTCTGGCCCCGCAGCAGCAGCATCCCATGGAAGAGCAGCCCAGCCCCGCACAACAGTGCACCTGCCACACACGTGTCGGTCACAAAGGCCAGGGCAAACTGCGCCAGAGACACTCTGCCTGCAAGGAGAAAGCAAGAGGGTCAGGGGGCAGCTGTGGGCCCAGGCCTCCCAAAGCCCAGCTCCTGCCCTTCTTCCACTCCCTACCCACCGCCATGAAGCAGGGCTCATTCCTCTGCTCAGCAAACACTGAGCGGCTGCTCCCTGGCCAGCCCACGCCAGTGACCTGGGCAGATGCAGCCCCCTGCCCAACATCCAGCTTGCATTCATCACAAACTTGTGAGCACCTCCCACGTGCTAGATGCAGTGGCAGGCACCAGGATGAATGGTGGGCACCAGCTCTGACCCCAGGGAGCTCGCAGACCGTTAAGAGATCACTTCTCAGTTACATAATTACAGATCTGAGTGTGTTACAATGGGAAAGTACAGCACCTTCTGGCCCACAGTAGGTACTAAGCGTCTGCCAAACTAATGAACTACAGGATGTCATGGAACATTCTTCTGCTCAGTGAAAGAAGCCAGACAGAAAGGGCACATATATGATGTCATTTCTGTGAAATGTCCCAAACAGGCAAATTCATAGAGACAGACAGGGGCTGGGGGGACTCAGGGAGAGTGGGGAGTGACTGCTCAATGGGTATAATAGGGTTTCTTTCTGGGGTGATGAAAATGTTCTGGAATTAGACAGCGGTGATGGATGCACCCATTGTGAATGTACAAAGTGCCACTGAATGATATACTAGGAAGTGGTTAAAATGAATTTCATGCTAAATGAATTCCATTTCATTAAAAAAGAGAGGCTATGGGCGCCTGGGTGGCTCAGTCAGTTAAGCGGCTGCCTTCAGCTCGGGTCATGATCCCAGGGTCCTGGGATCGAGTCCCATATCGGGCTCCCTGCTCAGTGGGGAGCCTGCTTCTCCCTCTCCCCCTGCCTGCCGCTCTGCCTACTATGCTCTCTATCTCTCTGTCAAATAAATAAATAAAGTCTTTAAAAAGAGAGAGAGAGAGAGAGGCTATGTGGGGAAATGCCAAGTGGACTTATTAGGAGGCTAAAGTAAGTGGATTTCATCTGTTTTAATTAAGTGACATTGTGGGTGGTGTCTGAAGGACGTATTTGCTAGGTGAAGCGGGGAGAAAACATTCTGTTTGAAGGTCGTAAGGCAGGATGGAGCGGTGCCTGTGAAACGATTATGTGGATGGTTCTGGAAGCTCAGGAGAGAAGCCCAGGCCCGACATGCAGATCTGCAGGTGGTTGGCATAGGGTTCCAAGACCCGCCACAGTGTAGAGAGGGATGGGAGCAGCGCCATGACCTCAATATCAGAAGACCAGGTCCTTTGGGACCCGATCGAGAAAAGAAAGGGAAACCAAAAATTTAGGAAGAAACCCTGTGGTATGAGCTGTACGCCCAGGGTACAGCCCTTCCAGGAGGTGGGAGGCCAGCAGCTTTATGAGGCAGAAAGGTCTCGTGAAGCAGAGAGAACTCCAAAGGGTCCTCTGGGCTTTGTGGGGGCCGAGGCATTCTCAGGAGGGGGAGGGGGAAATAAGCCAGTTTGGAGCAGGTACAGAAGTTGGTGGGAGGTGAGGAAAAGCAGCCTATGAGCCCAGGTAAGTCCTTCAAGAAGCATGGCTGCTCAGAGAAGAGCCAGGAGGAGGGAGGAGCTAGGGAGGGGGATGTGGGGTGAAGAGAGGGCTTGCACCGGTGGGAAAAGCCAGAGAAAGACAGTGGAGGGGAACTGGGTGGGCAGGAGGAGAAGCAGGCCACAGTGAGGCTTCCAAGCAGGGACAAAGGGCCAGACGGCAGGAGAAGCTGGGGGGAGTCAGCCTGGCTTCGGATCTGAGGACAGGACAATTCTGGACGTACCAACTGACATCTTCTCTGTGATGGCTTTCAAGAGAGGTGGGGCCTTGGAGAATAGGAGAGTGGGAAGGTTGGAGCCGCAGTCTTTACGGGGAGCAAGCTTATGAGAAACCAGGATGGCCAGGCACGACTGAGGACCTGGTGGGGTCAGCAGCCATGAATGTGACATGGGACCAACGGCCACAAAGCACCAGCTCTCGGCAGCCAGCGGCAGACACAGAGAAGACAGGAAGGCACCGTGGAAGACAGAGCCAAGAGGGTTGAGATGTTGGCAGGACAATGGTGGAAATGAGGGTTCTAAGCTGGAGTGAAGAGGGAAGGTATTGATGGACAGAAAGGTGAGGGCCAGGAGCTCACAGAGCAGGCGCCCTGGAATATAAGAGTAGGAGCTCGCTAGAAGGAGAGGAGGTGGGGAGCGGGGTGGGGGGGGACCAGCTCATGGCGTGACCTGGGAGGTGACACACTTTGGCCTCTGACAAGGTGTAGGGTGCATGTGGGAGTAGGCGAAGGAAGTCAAATGGAGAGAAGGTCAAGAAGCTGAACAACTGGGGCGCTGAGTGGGCCATTCGCCCAGACTTCCGGACGCCCACAATTTCAACAGGGCCCGGGGCTTGAGAAGGCAATGGCTGCAGGGGTTGGGGCGCAGGGAGGTACAGCTGGAGAGCCCGCGTCTCCGTAGAAGCAGGGGGTCATCAAGGAGGTAGAGGAGGTCAGAGCCAGTGGGGTCAGAGCAAGACACTGACAACTCCAGTGGGCCTCCCAAGGCCTTCCCCCAACCCCTCCGGGCTGCAGGGAGGGGACCCTGGGACAGAGCTGGACTTGGATAGGATTCCAAGACCCAGCGACTATTCAGAGTGGTCAGGGAGTTCAGTAACTGCGGGACAAAGTTCCAGAAGGGACCATGGAGGGGTCAGGAGGAAGGAGTCAGAGGAGAGAAGGCACTGCAGGGGGAGACAACAAATAGTATAAAAACACAGTGGGGTTTTTATCTCGGGGAGGGGAGGGTGTCAGAAGAAAGAGGAATAAATGTGTCATCCAGAACATGGCCTCTCAGTCAGCCTCCTGATCCGTGTCTTCAACTCCCAACTTCCGAAGACTGGAGCTTCCCTGTGCCTATAACTTTCACTGGCTCCCCACTGTCCAGTCAAGTCAGGGCTCTCTCTCATTCCAGCATTCGGGGACGGTCTCCACCATCCAGTCTGAACCTACTCCGTGTCCAACCTCCATGCCTTTGTTCACGCTGCCCCCCTCACTCAGAATGCTCCCTCCCCATCCCAGCACCACCCCCAACAACCAGTCCTTCCTTCTCTGCCAACAGCTAGAATGCTTGCCTCATTTGCCTAGCCAGGACTCTGTACCTGTGCCAAAGCCCTGTATTTTATGGTACCGCACACCCAGTCGAATCCCAAGGCTGCCCTCAGCCCCCATAAATGACATTGGAACTGGATCTCCTGGACGCCACCAGGAGAACCAGCCGGAAATCCCCTCCCCCACCAGAATGGCCCGCTGCAGGGGCCTCGGCCTCCGTGGGCGCCTGCCACGCTCCCCACCTGTGAGCAGCATGAGCCAGGGCAGCAGGAGGAGGGCGGCGGTGTGCAGGGGCGCATGGGCTCGCAGGAGGGCAGACAGGGCCGGGCCCAGCAGCACGGAGACGTGGAGCAGGACGCCCGCAGCATGAAGCAACAGGCACAGGAAGGGCCGGTAGTTGCGGAACCCCACACAGCGGCCCAGCAGGCGGCAGTGGTGATCCCGACGAAGGACGCAGACGCGGCAGGCGGAGCAATGCCCACTGCGTGGAGGCACCTGGCTCTGGCACTGGTAGCAGTAACTGCAGGGAAGGAAGCACAGCGTCAGTTCCGGCAGCAGCTCTGAGTGCCCCCCGTCATGCCCGGTGGGCCTCGGAGCCCATCCTTGGGGAAGCAGGCACAGCCACTGCCCTCGATCAGCCTCAGCTCCATCACACACAAATGCAGGCTGAACACCCCTTCCTGGGCCTTCCAGCTCTAGCACTGCGGGTCCGAGGGCTCTTGCAGCTCAGACAGCCCAGTCCTAAGTCCTTTCTCTGGCCTCCAACAACCAGGAGCAAACTTCTCACTTCCTCCGTGGTCACCACATTGGTCCTAGTCACCATGAACTCTCCCCCCCCGGATGACCGCATCAGACTCTTAACTACTCTCCCCGATTGATTCCAGCTCTGGTTCCTCCTGGTATTGTCTCACCCCAGCAGTCGGGCTGATCCTTAAAATCTAAGTCATGCCCTCCTGCTCTACTCAAAACCCTACAGTGGCTGTCCATCTCACTGCCAGTGAAAAGCAAAGCCTTCAGTGTCCTACAAGGTCTTTCTAGCTCTACCCTCTCACCCCTCCCTCTTTCACTCCACACCAGCCACACCAGAATGAACAGCAAGATGCTGTTCCTGGAACATGCGAGACACATAACTGCTTCACTCTTTGCACTGTCTGTTCTCTCTACCTGGAACGCTCTCCCCCAGATTCCCACATGGCTAACTCCCCCACGTCCTTAAAGTCTTTGCTCAAATGCCGACTTTAACTACCCTATTTAAAACTGCAACCTGCACACCATTTACCCTGCCCTACTCTTTGTTTCCATAACATCTTCTAACATTCTATATAATTTCCTTATTTATATACCTATAGCTAATCATCTGCCTCCTCCTGCCACTGAAATCAGCTCCAGAAAGTCAGGAATCTATTTTATTGGACCTCCAGTGGCCGGAACAGTACCTTGCACATAGTAGGTGCTCATTAAATACTTGTAAGTGAATGAGTGATATTTCTTCTGGATCTACCATCCCAGGCTGTAAAAGAGTGTTCTGGCTCTAACAAGCGGATCCTGTTGTAATCTGGTTCTAACATCTTCTGGTCCTAGGGCACCTCCCCCTGTCCAAGGCTCCCGTTTCCCCCACCCCAGCCCCCGGATCCCGTGCCCCACTCACGCCCAGCCCTGGCCCAGACCGCGGCCGGCCAGCATCACGCCTCGGATGCTGGGGTCCGAGCGCAGGAAGAGCCCCACGTTGCCTAGCAGGTTGAGCAGCTGGAAGACGGCCAGCACTAGCTGCAAGGCCCGAGCCAGGGGTCCCAGCGGGGGCGGCCCGGGACCCAGAATCAGTACATAGGCCAGCTCCAGGCCCACAGCCGCGGCCCACAGCGCGGTGAGCACGAGAGGCAGCCGCGCGGGGGCCCCGTCCGCGGTCCCCACCGCCCAGGGCTGCCCCATGGCTTGGCCCCACCGGCAGTCGGATCCCCAGTACCCCGCCGCTTCCGTATTGGGGCGGGGATAGCGGCAGACGGACGCCTGCTACCACCAGTAGAAGCTCCGAAGGGAGTTTGGAGTCCCAGGGAGCTGCTGGCAGATGCAGACATGTGATTGGACGGCCGCCTGAGCCGCGGAGAAGCCTGTAATCCCGTTGGCGCTCGAGCCGGGCAGGGCTGCCCGTTGTGGCCACGCCCACCCACGGAGCCCCTCCCCTCCCGCAGAAGCCCCGCCTTCTGGCCTCGCTGGCTGGTTTGCAGGCTTGAGTTGCAGTCTCGGTGGCGTCGGGGTTTCCCGGCTCAGCACATTCCCCCTCAGCCCCCAGCCGATATTAATAGCCCTGCACCAGCTCATCCATCTGGCCTGGAACCCCTCCCCATGCTCGAGTGTCTCCATCACCCCAGAAAACATTCAAACAGGTCGGCCCCTCGGTGTTTCTGACTGTGAAATGGGGATAGGGCGCTCTGTTTCCCACCGGCGCGGTACAGGGAGAGGGTCGGGAGGAGGCCTGAGGGCAGCTTCTAGAGCGGCCTACAGTCATTATTATTATCGTTATCTCTGATGTACACGTGAGGAAACAGAGAGGACCGTGGCTTTCTCACGGTCACACAGCGCCCAAGAGGCGGAGCCGAAACGGGAACCCCGAATCTCCGCCATGGGATCTACCCCAGCGCCCCCAAATTCTGCAACCCTCTGGTTCCAGGGCAACCTCTTGCCTGGTCGCGACCCGAGCGCTCTCGCCCCCATCCGGCCCCACCCACCTCCCCCATATTTAGCGCGAATCCGATCCGGGGCTGGGCCGGGCGCTACTTAACGCGGCCCCGGTGTTCTGGAGAGCGCCGAGCGGAGCGGAGCCAGGAACCCTAGCAAGATGATGATGGTTATGCAGCCCGAGGGTCTGAGGGTCGGGGAGGGGCCCTTCCTGGGCGGCAGCGGGGGCGGCGAGTACATGGAACAGGAGGAGGACTGGGACCGCGACCTACTGCTCGACCCGGCCTGGGAGAAGCAGCAGCGGAAAGTGAGTGCTCACCCATTTTCAGATGGCAAAACTGAGTCCTGAGAAGGCGGGCGATTTGTCCTTGGCATCTCAGCAGAGCCCGTCTAGACCCAGAGGGCCACTCCCTAGCCCGGGCTCTGCCCTTCAGTCCTCCGCTGTCTCCCAGAGCTGCAAGAGAGGGCTGGGAGCCCTCAGGAGGGGTTTAGGATAACGAGGAGAGTTTCTCGGGTCCCCACCCCCCGGAGTTCATCACCCTGGGCCCACCGTCCCACTTCCGCTGGTGAAAAGGGGTTGGGTGAAGCCCAGGAGATCCAAGTTTGGGGAGTGTGGGGAAAATAATATTTCTCCCTGGTCCCCCAATCCTCTGGTTGAGTATCTTAGACCCCACCCTGAGGACTTGCAGCAGCAACTAGTGCACCTGGAGTGTGGAGAGGAGAGAACCATCCCAGAACCCTTCCCACTCTCTCCTGGGACTCATCCTGGGGTTCATTGCCACCAATGCCAATTGTCAAATGAGGAAACTGAGGCCCAGAAAGGGGCAGAGATAGGACCTACATGATATACCGTCAGAAAACAGAAAGACCTGAGGGTCTTTGCCCCTTGCTTGCCCCACCCCCGCTCCTTCCCAAGATACCCCTTCCCACCCCAAGGGCCCTAAGTCTGCCGAAAAGGCCACAAGGTCAAGGAAGAGGGGAGCCTGGGTCCCCTTACACAGTAACCTGACTCTCCGGCCAGAGGGACTCTTTGTGCTGAGGCAGCGGCTTGGGGGAGCTGGAGGGGGGCACGTGGGCAGCTGCTGCCCAGGCCCAGCCTTGTAGGGAACTCGGGGCCCCTCCCTGATCTATTTTCACTCCCAGACTTTCCCAAGTGGAGGGGGCAGGACACCTGGGTTCCCAACAGAGAAAATGATCCGGGCTGGAGTGAGGAGACTTTGGGGAGTGGCAGGCCAGGGGGAGGGAGGACTCCGTGAAGTCCTCCCTTGGGACTGGACCCTGCTGAGCCTTTGCCAACAGTGTGTGACTCCAGGAAAGGGCAGGGAACGGGAGCACTCAGTGGAATTTGCAGGATCCGAGAATCCTAGGATTGAGAATCAGAGCACCTCTGCTGGGTTGGATGACAGGAGATGACCCCAGAGTCCCAGAGGCTCAGCTGACTAGGCTGGGGTGCCCCGGGTGACACCCTTCCCCTCTGGCTCATCCTGCACCTGTCTCCAAGCAGGGCTGCGGTCCTTGGGTCTGGCAGTCTCCCGGTGATGTCATCCCTGCCCGCGGCTCCCGCTGCCATCTGCTCTGCCACAGCTCCTACCCCCACCCCACCCACCAGGTTTCCCTCGGATCCAGGTCCACATGCCCTTCGTGAGACACATGCTAGTCTATAACTTGCCTGCATCGTTTAACAAAATACCAGGAATACCCTTCCAGCCCACCCTACAACCACCCACTTCATCCATTCATTAAACGGCAGCACAACCTAAATGGTCTGTAAATTCATCAGCATCCCTGATGAAGTTAGCCATTCTGGGGTTTCCTTTTCCCTCCAGCCTGAGTATCTCTGTACTCAGCCTAGTCCTGACCTGCCCCCCACCCCGCCGACCGGTGTCTGGAAGCACTCCCTCCTGCTCCTGCCTGATGCTGGAGTCCTCTTGGTTCAACCTCATTCCAAAATATTCCTTCAGTATTTCTTAGGGAGCTCCTCCTCTGGGCCAGACACTGTGTTAGGTGCCAGGACTTCAACAGGAAACAAAATAAAGCCTCTGCCTCAGGAAGCTTATACTTCAGCAGGGAAGAGTGTTTCTATCCCATCCCTCTGACCCTGCCCCATTCCCCTCCCTGGAACCCTTCCTCACCATCCCTCCCGGCCACCCCATCCCCCCATCCCAGTCGCCACCTTCTCACGCTTCCCTCCTGCCCTGCCAAGCCACTTGCCTCCACTCTACCACCAGAAAGAGCTTTCCAAAACACAGTTCTGCCCACCTCCCTCTGCCCAGAAGCTTCCCTGATGCCCTGTTGTCCTCAGATCAAGTTGAAACTCCCTGGCTTAGCACCCAAGATCGTGCATGACCTGGCCCCTGCCGCCCCTCCGGCCTGCCTCTCGCCACTTAGACCCCAACACCCCCAGCTTCATTCCAGCAGCTCCCAGATAGCCGTAACCCCACAAACCTAGCAACTGTTTCTCACCACCCAGCACTTGCCTGTGTGGCTGCCCCTGCCTGAAATGCCCTTGCCTGTCCTTCTCTGTCCGAATAATTTCTTTTTTTTTTTAAAGATTTTATTTATTTATTTGACAGAGAGAGAGAGTTTACAAGTAGGCAGAGAGAGAGGAGGAAGCAGGCTCGTGGCTGAGCAGGCAGCCCGACTCCGGGCTTGATCCCAGGACCTTGAGATCATGACCTGAGCCAAGGGCAGAGGCTTTAACCCACTGAGCCACCCAGGCGCCCCTGTCCGAATAATTTCTGATCTTCCATTGCAGCTCAGATCAAATATTAGCCCTCCCCAAGAGGTCCCCTGCCCGTTTTGAAGAATGCCTTCCCTCTTTTCCCTGACACTAGCCTCTCCCAGCATTTCTCAGACCAACATGACCCTTTGATTGACTGTGAGCTCCTTTAGGGCAGGGACCCCATCTCATTAAGTCATGTTTGTCAAATGAAAGAATGCCCTTTCCTCCACCATGGAAGCCCCAGCGAGTCCCGCCTTTCCCCCTGCTCTATCTAGACCCAGAGCATCTTGGACTCCAGGGTTGGAGGGAACTACAGAGACTCCAGCTGAATTCTCCTGTGTTTGGGGCCCCATCAAGTAGTGCTCAGCCCTTGCTTGTACACCTCCAGCGACGGGAAGCTCACTCCCTTTCCTTAGCAATGACAGAATTGAGTATCCCTCAACTATTTAAAGCATCATCTTTCGTGTCCATCTTCTTGGGCAGCTGAAAAGCTGGTCTCAGGAAGGGAAGCTGGCTGAGGGAAATAATTCCAAATGACTTCCAGGGCCACCTCCCAGGATTAATTGCTTTGTGGTGGGGAAATGCTCTGAATTCTAGAATCCTACCAGATTGGAGGAAGAAGGACCCTGGAACCTCATGAAGTCTGGCCACTTAATTGTATAAACGAGCCCAGGAAAGGGCAAAGTGTATATTCCAGGTCACAGTGAACGAGCATCTCAGCTGGGCTTGGAGCCCAAGGAGAGACTCTACCAAGCACCCTACAGCTAACGGCAAAACGCAGGCTTTGAGGGCTTGGCAGGCTGGTGGAACTTGTGTAACAGGCTGCAGGTCACCCCCATCCCCAACATGCACAGCAGCCCTCCCGTCCCAGATGGAGGCTGAGGCTGACTCTGGGGAGAGGGGAAGGACAGTCACCTCCGGGAACTGGGTCAGGCTGGTCCTTGTGCCCAGCTGGTCCTCCAGGGCTTGCAAAGATCTTGTACCTTCACGTTCTGCTTGGAGACCAGTTCACAACAGCCCTGGGAGGTCAGTGGGGCTGAGAGGACATTAATACAGGGGCAAAATCTCTCCAGCAAAATCCCCAGAATCGGGTGTCCTTCCGTCCAGGATTTTTCAGGCGGTAGAAGGGCCCTTGGCTATCAGAGGGCCCCACACTTTGGAGCACATGCTTTACAATTTTCCCAACTGGCCGGTGCTTGAGACTGGCCAAAGCTGGCATTCCCCAAGTCCAGACTGGGACACGTGTGGGCCCTCGAGGCCATTTCTCCTTTTCCAGGAGAACAAAACTCAGGGAGAAAAAGGGGCTGGTCCTGGACACACAGCATGTCGGAGGCTGAGCCAGGACTTGACTCTGGGGCCAGGGCTCCGCGCTCTACCCCGATGTCCCCCAGACCCAGGGCTAGGGTCTGAGTGCTGTCCTCTGCCCCCAGACCTTCACTGCCTGGTGCAACTCACACCTGCGCAAGGCCGGCACCCAGATTGAAAACATCGAGGAGGATTTCCGCAACGGCCTCAAACTCATGCTGCTCTTGGAAGTCATTTCAGGTGAGGAGAGCAAATCAAGGCACAGGGACCCCAGGACATAGGGGAGTCCAGGGAGTAGGGGGAACACGACAGCCCCGTGCATGAGGGGACGTGGTGGGGGAGGGGGGAGTTTGAGGACAGTGTCTTCAGCTTCTTCTTGTGACTTTTGACCCCCGATCTCTCCCCTTGACACCCAGGAGAGAGGCTGCCCCGGCCAGACAAAGGCAAGATGCGCTTCCATAAAATCGCCAATGTCAACAAGGCCCTGGACTTCATTGCCAGCAAGGGGGTTAAGCTGGTGTCCATCGGCGCTGAAGGTGAGGAGGGGGCAGGAGGAGGCCCCGGAGGGGAGCAGAGGGCCGCCCTGACGTCAGCACGTCCTTCTGGGAGTCTGTCTTCTCAACTGTGGGGTTAACTATCCGTGCCTCCTAGGAGGGACTGTTAAGGGACGAATGTGGCCCGAGGGCTGACAAAGGACCCAAGACTAGCAAGTGTTCCATGACTGAACGCTGGCTAGTTACCAGCTCTGGCCTGGCGGCCAAGGGCCAAGGAAAGGAGCCGGGGAGGGAGGCAGCCGAGGCAGTACGGGCCCTGAATGCCAGATGGAACCCATCCCCATTCCCCGCCCTGCAGAGATTGTCGATGGGAACCTGAAGATGACCCTGGGCATGATCTGGACCATCATCCTTCGCTTTGCCATCCAGGACATCTCCGTGGAGGGTGAGTGGCGGGGAAGCCGGGAGGGTGAGAGGGCTGGCCCAGACCCCTCCCCGGCTGACACGTGTCCCCATCCCCGCCCAGAAACCTCCGCCAAGGAAGGCCTGCTCCTGTGGTGCCAGCGGAAGACTGCGCCCTACCGCAACGTCAACGTGCAGAACTTCCACACCAGGTCTGTCTGTGGCCGGCGTGCGCACACGGGCCTCTGCCGGGCTCTCCGGGCCATGCACCCCCGGGGAGGGGCCCTCACGGCCAAGGTCCTGGAAGAGCATCTGAGAGTAGGAGGACTCAGCTGATGTCGAATTGAATCCAGGAGGGGGAGGGAGGATCCCTGAGGGAGAATGCATTGGAGACATCCCTAGAAGGGCGTTCCATTCCCAAGGAAACTTTTGAGCAAAAACCTGGAGGCCCCAAATGTCCAGAGAGTGGTGTGGCCCAGGCACAGGGTATTGGGAAGGAGTCATGGTGAGCCTGAAGGAGATGGCCCAAGTCTGGTAATGCAGAGCCTCTGATGCCAAGCCAAGGAGTTTAGACTCTGCTGCATCTTACTGATGAGGCTGTCCTGGAGTGAGCGGAGGACAGGGCGTCAGCTTGAATCCAGCCCTGACCCCTTCTCTCCATCCAGCTGGAAGGATGGCCTGGCCCTCTGTGCTCTCATCCACCGACACCGCCCTGACCTCATCGACTACGCCAAACTGCGCAAGGTGGGCCCCTGCCGCCCCCAGCCCCGACTCCCCAGCCTTGGCCCTCGGCTGACGTTTCACCTCTCCCTGCTCCCACCCACCTAGGATGACCCCGTTGGCAACCTGAACACTGCCTTCGAGGTAGCCGAGAAATACCTGGACATCCCCAGGATGCTGGATGCAGAAGGTGAGACAAAGCCCCACCCAGGCGAGGACTCCACTTACTGACCAGAGGCATGGTCCGACCTTCACCCCTCCGCCCCTGCTCTTCCCTCCTCAGTCCACCCTCTGGTAAAAATCCTTCCTGTCCCAGGACCCCCCACCCCAGGAGCCCTCTATCCTGCCCCTGCCCCTCTCCAGCCAGTGGAAGCAAGCTCTCCTGCCTCTTCCCTGTGGCACCACCCCCTGCCTCATATCTCGGTCACTTGGGTCACCTGGGAGCACGGCAGCTCCTTAGGGGCAGGTCCTGCCTCTTGTCCTTCTGCCCAAGCAAGGCTCTCGTCAACTGAGGCAGCAAACATTTTCTGAGCACCGACTGTGTCTGGTGCTCTAGATGTGTGGGCACCAATGGCTGAGAACTTGGGGGAAAGACAGACAGATGGACCCACAGAGCGATGGGATGGTTGGAGACACCAGGCAGCGTGGGCTGGTGCTTCTCGAGGCCTGCAGCATCTGCTCACTCACCCCATAGAGGACAGATTCCTGGGCCCTGGGGTGATCAGAGAGGGCTTCGAGGAAGAGGCAGACGCTGGGTTTGGGGTAGTGGCAGCCGGTGGCTGTGACTAGATGTCTCCACCCCTCCTACCTCCAGGGAGCACTCTGCCTGGTTAGGGGTGTGAGCCCATTCCCCAAGCCTGGCTTTGGCCAACAAATACCCCACTGCTGTCCCCTAGACATCGTGAACACCCCAAAGCCTGATGAGAAGGCCATCATGACCTATGTTTCCTGCTTCTACCATGCCTTCGCTGGGGCTGAGCAGGTAAGGGGGCCCCCACTGCTGCTGCCTGGGCTGGGCGTGGAGACAGAGGGGCCTAACCCTGGCAGCATCCCAACATTTGGAGGTGCTGGGCCCCACGTGGGTGGGAGTGCCACTGTCCCAGCTGCCTAGACTCAGTCTCTGGGGAGCTTGGGAGCAGAGGCATCTGGCCTGGACGCTCCCTCCTCCTCTAAACAGATGTGCTGCCCTATTTGCACGGAACCTGGTGTTAAGGGCTTTGCTGGGGAAGGCTGGGTCGGGGTGTCTGCAGAAGCTTGTTCCAGTGCCCACCTTTTCCGACTCCCACGACAGGCAGAGACGGCTGCCAATAGGATCTGCAAGGTGCTGGCCGTGAACCAGGAGAATGAGAAGCTGATGGAGGAGTATGAGAAGCTTGCCAGTGAGGTGAGGTGGGGCCAGAGAAGGCCCTTCCCCTTCCCACGCCAGTGCTCTCCCAACCCTGGCCAGAGCCTCCCTCACCTCGAAGTGGCCTTGGCCTCCTCCTGCCTCCCCCTCCCCTCTTCGCCCATCTCCTACCCCCCTTTCTGCCCGGCCGAGCTCCTGGTCATTCATGGATTCACTCACCATTCATTCACTCCTTCCTTTATCCGTTGACCCACATTTAGACCATCTCGTGGCCCTTTGCTCTGTGCCAGCCTATGTTGGTCCCTGACCAGGCTCAGACGTTGACCGTACAGCTCCTTCCCTGATTAGTGGGGACCCCCATTCTGCGTGAGGCCCGGCCTTCTGGCCACAGCCCGGGTGTGGGTGGTGAGGGGTGGGCGGGGTGAGCAGGGCAGTTCTGATCTCTCTGCGCTGCCCCTGCCTGGCCTCGGCAGCTGCTGGAATGGATCCGGCGCACCATACCGTGGCTGGAGAACCGTGTGGGCGAGCCCAGCATGAGCGCCATGCAGCGCAAGCTGGAAGACTTCCGGGACTACCGGCGCCTGCACAAGCCGCCCCGGGTGCAGGAGAAGTGTCAGCTGGAGATCAATTTCAACACGCTGCAGACGAAGCTGCGGCTGAGCCACCGGCCCGCCTTCATGCCCTCCGAGGGCAAGCTCGTCTCGGTGAGCCACCTCCGCTCTGCCCACATCCTCCGGGTGACATGGGGCTCTATGTCCCCATCTGTACAATGGGCAAACCATGCTGGAAGGCGCCTCTGCCCGCCCCACAGGACATCGCGAATGCATGGCGCGGGCTGGAGCAAGCGGAGAAGGGATATGAGGACTGGCTGCTCTCGGAGATCCGACGCCTGCAGCGGCTCCAGCACCTGGCAGAGAAATTCCAACAGAAGGCCTCCTTGCACGAAGCCTGGACCCGGGGTAGGTACACCTCATGGGGCTTGAGTTTGTCCTGGGGTGGAGACTGGTATGGGAGGAGTGGGGGTCCTGGCAAAATGCACAGGTCAGGAGCAGGTGTTCTGCCAGGAAGGTGGGGACCTGTTTTCTAGAATCACCCTGACTTGCTGTGCAGCCAAGTCATGGCTCCTCTTTGGACCCATTTCTTTATCTGTAAACTTGGGCCCCTGTCTCCTGGTTCTGGCCTTCTGTAGGTCTGCTCTGACTCATTGCTCATGTAGCATTTTATTCGTACCTGTGGCAGGTGAGTCCCCAACCCTAACAGCACTGGTGTTGGACTCAGAGCATATCAATGGCATGGGTCAAATATATGAAAAATATTTGAAATATATGAAAGCATTCATTCTGTATTCTAGCAGTTATTTTAATCCTACAGAGAAATGAGCCCTGCCTGAAAATAATGAACAAACGTTAGTAATGGATTATGGGGATAAAGGATAACAATGGTTTGATATAACAAGAATTCCTTAAATATACAGCTAGTAATGGGGCTCTGAGGAGGTTTTCTGAATCTTTAAGCCTGGTAGTGTCTCTGCAAAATACAGAGGCATTCAATAGATAGTAGGGGCTGCGATTATTATTATTATGGTTTTATTTGTGTAATGTAATTCATTCTCAAAGCACTTTTACATTCATCATTCATTCATCCAACAAATATTTCTAGATGGTCTACCAAGTGCCAGGCACTGTGCCAGGCTCTGGGGAGCCTGGGGAGCCAAGGAAACCAGGTCAGGGGCTCACTGGGCTCAGAGTCGTTGGGAGGTAGTTCGTCATCCTGGAAGACCCCAACTGTACCGAGGGCCACCCTGAGATGTGCGGGATCAGGGACGCTGACGTCATTTCCAGGCCACGTCCAAGAACAGGAGCTTCACTTAACTTCATCACTCTGGCGTCGCAGAACAGACCCAGAGCATAGGCTGGGCAGGTGTAGTCATCTGCATTTCACGGATGAGGGAGGACTGCAGGGTCACCTAGTCCAGCTCCAACCCCTGCTCCGGCCGCGGCTGCCGCTGGGTGACCGAGCTGGGCCTCTCTCCGAGTAGGGAAGGAGGACATGCTGAGCCAGCGGGACTACGAGTCGGCCTCCCTGCAGGAGGTGCGGGCGTTGCTGCGGCGCCACGAGGCCTTCGAGAGCGATCTGGCGGCGCACCAGGACCGCGTGGAGCACATCGCGGCGCTGGCCCAGGAGCTCAAGTAGGCGTGGTCTGCTGCTGGGCCCGCCCCCCGGGGGGCAAGTACCTTACCTGGCTCCGCCCCTCGCCCCCCTGCTCCCACTGGCCGCCGCAAGACTTCGTTCTCCCCAGTTCAGGAACCCCGCCTTGGTGCCACGTCTTTCCCCATCACCACTTGCTCTGCCCCTCTCCCCCTAACCCTGTCCCCATCGCGGCACCCACACTCTTCCCTATCCGTGTTCGACCTGCCCCACCCCTGTGGCCTACCCCTAACCTGGCGGCCCCCTTCAGCTCCGGGCCCTGGCCTGCGAGCTCAAAATCTCCCCATCAGCCTCGGCTTCGCCACCTCCTCCTGTAAACCCGTGCTTTCTGGCACCATCCCACCGCACCCCCCACTGAAGCTCCCCAGGGGACTGGAGCTCAGGACCCGTGGGCGCCCCCTACCCAAGGAAGGCACTGGAACCCTCACCTCCACCCCACCCCACCCCAGGAATGAATGCCCTGCTTCTCCCACACCTGCCTGGCTCCCTTGTGCCTTCACCGTTGGGAGGCACAGGTTCCAGTCCCAGGAGGGCAGCCGGGGGGGAGATCTGGGCTGCGGTCTGACCCCCTCCTCACCCCCTTTCTGGCCCCCAGTGAGCTGGACTACCATGAGGCGGCCTCCGTGAATAGCCGCTGCCAGGCCATCTGCGACCAGTGGGACAACCTGGGCACACTGACCCAGAAGAGGAGGGACGCGCTGGAGGTGGGTTTGGGGGCCAGGGAGCTGGAGGCTGGGGAGGGGCCCGTTGGGCAGGCTGCTGACTCGTCGTCCCCATGGCCCCTAGCGGATGGAGAAGCTCCTGGAGACCATTGACCAGCTGCAGCTGGAGTTCGCCCGGCGGGCGGCACCCTTCAACAACTGGCTGGACGGGGCTGTAGAAGACCTGCAGGATGTGTGGCTGGTGCACTCGGTGGAGGAGACCCAGGTGGATGCAGGGGTTCCAGGTGGGGGGGGAGGGGCTGGATCCAGTGACAGGGAAGCGGACCTCGACTCCCATCGGCCCTTGCTTTGGGGTCCTGGGGAATGGAGGTGGGAGGGAAGCCCCAATTCCCCAGTGCTAAGCTGGGAGACAGGAGGCCCGCTGCGGACCCACGGCGGGGCCTGCATGCAGCACGTTGCCTGTGGGAAGTGGAGGGTGCTGGCTCACGCCTCCCTCTGGCCGCTCCCAGAGCCTGCTGACTGCACATGAGCAATTTAAAGCTACACTGCCGGAGGCTGACCGAGAGCGAGGAGCCATCCTGGGGATCCAGGGGGAGATCCAGAAGATCTGCCAAACGTATGGACTGCGGCCCATCTCTACCAACCCCTACATCAACCTCTCACCGCAGGACATCAACACCAAGTGGGACATGGTCAGTGCTGCCCGTGACCACTCCCTGCCTCCCACCCAGCCCTGTGCACCCTAACTGCCCCCCCGCCCCCCGCCCGGAACCTCAGGTGTCCCAAGCTATGGAGGCTCCAGTCCACCTCCGGATCTGGGGTCTGTCACAGCCTCTGGGGGGCATTGGCTACGTCACCCTGCCTCTCACTACCTTCTCTGCAAAATGGCCCTAAAGCAGCATTGTCCTATTGGGCCTGATGTGAAGTAGAATTAAACCTGGGGTGTGGACATCTTTATAAAACCACCGCAGTTAGTTACCAGCTGTATCATTGGCCCCATTTTACAGAGGAGGAAACAAGCCTAGAGGTCATGTGACTTGCCCAAGAGATTGTCCATATGAGCCCAGACATCGTGGCTCAAAGCAGCAGGGGCTCTTCTAGGGGTTGGAGCCCATCTCCCCTCAAAGCCATCTCTTGGCTCCCAGAGCTGCCCCAGCCACAAGCACCCTTCTTCCCAGGCCCGAAAGCTGGTGCCCAGCCGGGACCAGACGCTGCAGGAGGAGCTCGCCCGGCAGCAGCTGAATGAGAGGCTCCGAAGACAGTTTGCAGCTCAAGCCAATGCCATTGGGCCCTGGATCCAGGGGAAGGTGGAGGTAAGGCTCCGAGAGTGGGGGAGTGAGGCCAGGCCCGGGGCCACAGGGAGCTGGGAGCGCTCATCCTGCCTCGGTCCCCCGACAGGAGGTGGGGCGCCTAGCCACAGGGATGGTCGGCTCTCTGGAGGAACAGATGGCTGGGCTGCGGCAACAGGAGCAGAACATCATCAACTACAAGAGCAACATTGACCGGCTGGAGGGGGACCACCAGCTGCTGCAGGAGAGCCTGGTGTTTGACAACAAGCACACGGTCTATAGCATGGAGGTGAGAGGCACCTGCTTAGAAGGGGTGGAGCGGAGTGGGCGGGGAGTGGGGCTGGCTGGGGAAGCCGGGGGCAGCCATGGCTGGACCCGGCACGTCTGCCCCAGGAGGGGCCCCAGTTCAGCTTGGCCGCGTCCCCCCAGGGCGCCCACGGGGATAGTGAGATCTAGTGAAGGAAACTGACCCATCCAGAGTCACGTATCCGTCTGAAGCCAGGCCAGGATCAGCCACGACTGGGTGATCAACACTTAGTACATAGTAAGTCCTCAAATTTCAAGGCAGGAAGGGCTGCTGGCAGTCACTCAGTGGAACCTCCAGATGGGGACAAAGCCCCAACAGGGTGGAAGACTTGGCCAGGGCCACACAGCGGACTGGGAGTGAAGCTCAAACCAGTGGCCAGGCACCGGCCGCCTACTGACTTGGCTCGTCGCTTGTCGCCCAGCACATCCGCGTAGGCTGGGAGCAGCTGCTCACCTCCATCGCCCGCACGATCAACGAGGTGGAGAACCAGGTACTGACCCGAGATGCCAAGGGCCTGAGCCAGGAGCAGCTCAACGAGTTCCGGGCATCCTTCAACCACTTTGACCGGGTCAGCAGGGGCCCAGCTCTGTGGGGTGGCGGACTTGGGAGCTGCTGGGGTTGGACGACCAAGTCTGATAACCGCTCATGTGCCACAGAAGCGGAACGGGATGATGGAGCCTGATGACTTCCGGGCTTGCCTCATCTCCATGGGCTATGACCTGGTGAGTGCCCCCAACCCGCGTCGCAGAAGTCCCATCAGTGCCTCTCTCCTACACCGTGATCACCTACTGTATCCCTCCCACCTTCACGTGCATTTCATGTCCCCCTCTTCATGCCCACTGGGGCTGGGCAGAATGACCCCATTTCTCATAGGGGCCGTCAAAGGCTCAGAGAGGTAAATTAACTTGCTCAAGGACACAGCTAGGATTTGGAGTTGGTTGTATGTGACTCGAAAGCCTGAGCTTGCAACATTTTTACCCAGAGAAACAGCACTACAGAGAGCTCCAGAAAAAAGATCAGGACCCAAGGGCAATAGGGGGCATTGCCAGGGGCAGGAGGCACGTTTCGGCCAAGAGGATTCCCCATAAACCCAGAGCCAAGGCTGTGGCAGAGCCTATGGAGGGAAGAGAGCACTTTGTAACCCGGGTTGTCAAGCCAGAGCTAGACGGGGATATGAGGAGCCTTCTGGCTTTAGCACCCACGATGGGCACAGTGCCTGGCCTCTACCCCTGCAGGGAGAGGTGGAGTTTGCTCGCATCATGACCATGGTGGACCCCAACGCAGCCGGCGTCGTGACCTTCCAGGCCTTCATCGACTTCATGACCCGAGAGACAGCTGAGACCGACACAGCTGAGCAAGTTGTGGCCTCCTTCAAGATCCTGGCAGGAGATAAGGTGAGCCCCAGGTGGCAGGGGGGCGGGGGCGGGGGCAGGTACCGGGAATTGGACCTATGGGTCCTCAACCACCCTTTCTCCCCCAGAACTACATCACTCCCGAAGAGCTGCGGCGGGAGCTCCCCGCCGAGCAGGCCGAGTACTGCATCCGCCGAATGGCCCCCTACAAGGGCTCCGGGGCTCCGCCTGGAGCCCTGGACTACGTGGCCTTCTCCAGTGCCCTCTACGGGGAGAGTGACCTCTGACTGCAACCCCTAAGGTTCTCTACGTGAGTCGGAGAGAGGGAACTCCCTCCGGCGGACCCCATCCATCTGTCGGAGCAAGGGCCTCGGACAACAGCCAGCCGTGTCCTTCTGAATAAAGACCCATCCGTGAGCCTCTCTCCATCTCCTTTCAGTTCCCCAAGCAGAAGCTGGGCCCTCAGGCTCCTGGGCAGGGCCAGCTGCCCAACCTCGACCTTCCTCCAGGAGTCCCTACCACCCCTCTTTCCGCTCAGGCACCAAGCACTCACACCACACTGGGGCCTAGGACGCCTCTTTATTGCTGCTAGAAAAAGGCAGTTACAGTAGTTTCTCTAGTTGTGGAAGGAAACAATGTCCCCAAATCCGGGGGGAGCCAGAAAATTTATAGCCATCAGACAAAGGAGAGGAGGGCAAGGCTGGGTTTTAAACCAGAGTATCTTCTCCCCACCTGCTCCTGACCCAAGCCCAGGGTTCTCGCCCCAGCTTCAGCTGCCAGGACATCACACTTCATCCCAAGGCCCTCCGAGCTACCACAAGCCAACAAAGGTGCCAGTGGAGAACCTCAGGGTAGGGGTGGGGTGGGGTGCTGCCCTAGCCCAGTGCCTTTCGCTCACCCTGAGGTACCCGGTGCCTGTCCCTCAGTCAGCTGTGCCTCCTGGGAAGAGGCCCGGGCACGCAGACCAGGCTGAGGAAGGGGCTGCTCTTCGGTCGGCACCAGGTCCCGCGCTGGTGCTCCTCAGTTCACCACTGCCGAGCTGGCCATGGTGTTCACACCACAGGCCCCGGACCCACGATGCAAGTAGTAATAACCCTGGCGGGAAGGCAGGGGGGCTGGTGAGGGCGCTGGCGCGGGACGGGGAGGGCGGGCGGCGCCGAGGAGACGAGACTCACCTCCTCGCCCCAGTCAGTGCCCCAGCTGTTCTTGATGGCCCAGAAGGGAATGCCAGAGCCTGGGGAGCAGTGCGGGGTGCAGGGGGTCAGGGGCCCCCAGGTTCCAGTCAGGGCCCCCAGCCCTGTGTACTCTCTCCCGGCACCTGCTGTGGCCTACCGGGCAGGTACTAGGAAAAGAGCAGAAAGCCAGACAGGCCCACCTCCCACCCTCCCGGAGACCTGGTGTGGCTCGGGGGCCGAGGGGGGACACCCAGCCACCCCCTCCCCCCAGCAGGTTATTTATCTGTAACAGTTCCACCTCCCACTGCCTCAGCGTCCCCATCCAGAGAGGAGACGCACGATTCCTGCCTGGCCCATGGCCCGCAGCAGGGGTGAGGACAGGGTTCCCAGGCATTCCCTCCCTTTCCCCCGCCAGAGGTCCTGAGACGCTGTGGCTCAAGCCCTGCCCGTGACCTGAGGCGGCTGGGCAGAGCGGGGGTCAGTGGAACTCACGGTTGCCGTAGCCCACGAGCAGCACAGCGTGGTCGATGAGCCAAGGGCTGCAGAGGGGCCGCAGTGGGTGGGAGATCCCGCGGCGGTAGAACTGGGGGCGGGGAGAAGAAAGAGTAGGGCGCCACCTCCAGGCAGAGGCGGGAAGGCAGCTGGCCAGGGGCGGGCGGGGGCAGCACAGCCCAGCCGGGGCCTCACCTGCATGCCAAAGGCGTTGATGGCGACGGAGATGGGGCCGTTCTGGGCCAGCCAGGCCGCCAGCTCTGAGACGGGTGAGGGACCGCGTCAGGGACAGCCAGGCCCCCGCCGGCCTGTCCCCACCCTCACCGTGGCCCTTACTCACTCTCCTCATTCTGGCTCAGCTCCACTGAGTCGTTGATGTAGACCCGGGCCTTCTTGGCGGAGAAGCCGCAGGTCTGCACGTGGCCGCGGTAGCTGTAGTCGTCCTCGGTCTCCAGCCCCCCTGGGGAGTGGCAGGGGTGGCACGGGGCCGGGAGAGAAAATAGGGTCCCCCGTGTGCCACACACTCGTCTTCTCCGGGCCGGGGGCCACACCCAGCCCCTTCTGCAAGGTCTCAAGGTCCTCGCCCACCCCAGACCAAGGCCCTGGCCTCTGAGCAACAACCCCGCTCTAGAGACAACAAAACGGAGGCTAAGAGGGCTGAGGGAGGAACCAGGGGGAAATATGGCTGAGATAGGACTCGATCCCCAACCTCTGCTCCTTACTCATCCCGTACTCCTGGGGCTCTCCACCTTGGCTTGCTGGTCCTGCTCAGACAGTCTGCTCCCAGGGGGGCCCCGACCCCTGCCGGGCTCCCAGTCACTGCACAGCCACCCCAGTCCCTCAGCCTTTCATCTCTGGGTCGCTGAAGCCCACCACGGAATCGAACTGCCAGTTTAAGTCAGTACCTCCTCTCAGGGGTGAGGTGTGTGACAGAAATACGGACCTCCAAGCAGCAAAAACACCAAGGCCGCTGCTATGCACCAAGGACTTTACGTACGATCTCCTCACTTGATACTCGGAGCAATTATGTGATGTGGGCGAGATGAGCCCCATTTCACAGATGAAGTCAAAGAGCTAACTTGTTCAAGGTCTTCAAAGGCTCAACATCAACACCCGAACCCAGTTCGCACTGACTCCCACTGCCCCTCCTGACCCCACGAATGCATACCCAAGGTCTTTATGGCTGAGTAGGCGTTGGAGGGCAAGCCACCGAGGCAGGCCTTGTCCACCTTGTCACAGTCCAAGAGCTCTAGGAGACAGAAGCCTGGTCCTGAGGAGCCCTCTGGAGGGGCTGGGCGGGGGGCAGGGGTGTAGAGTGGAATGCTCACCCTGCTCAGAGAGGGAGAGCAGGGCCCCCTGTTTCAGGAACCACTGGCCCTCCACATTGCCGGTGACTGAGAAAGCCCAGCAGGAGCCACACATGCCCTGCAAGAGAGGGGCAGGGTCAGGGCTGGGCCCCCTCCCCACCCCAATGCAGTCCTCGTGTCCTGCCATTGCCTCTTAGGGGTCCAACCTGGTCCTTGACTTTGGTGACAGCCCCCTTTCTCCTCCAGTCCCACTCGGGTGGAGCAGAGTCGCTCACAGACTTGTCTGGGCGCATCTTCTTGCCGTGGTTCTCTCTTAGGAGGGGATTCAGGTAGATGGTATGGAACTCCTCCTCTGTGGGCAGGGGATGGGGGGGGCGGGGGGGGAAGAGTATAAGGCAGCCCTGATCAGGGGCTTTGGGACCAGACCCTGACTCTTCCAGGCTTCATGAGGGCTCCGGCCACCACTGCTACCTGTAAGGTCACTGAACTTGGTGATCCCATACTGAGCTGTGCCACGGTCCAGTGCCTGGATCTTCTGTGCTCGAATCATGTTGTTGGAAAAGACAGACATGCGCCACTGGGTTTCTGGGAACCAAGGAGCAGGAGAGGAAAGGCTTGGACCCCAGGCAGATGATAAAAAGGCACTTGGGACTAATAAGCACAGGTTTCCCTGGGGAGTAGGTGGGCTCTGGATCAGGCCTGAAGCTCTTTTCAAGGACAGAACTCTGGGGAGGGCTGGAGGAGAGGAGAGGTCCAGACCTGCAAGTGATGAGGGGGAGGTGGGAACAATTTCGGGGGTCACACTGAATTGATGGTATCCCAGGAGTGAAAGCAGAAGCAAAATGGGCTCCAAAGGGCACCCTCGGACAGGGGGTCATGGGAAAAGACTACCATGCTGGAGAGATGGCGGTACTAGCAGAGAAATTCTGGCCTTTGACCCTTCCCATTCTACCCAGAATGATGAAGACCCATGCTATCTGACCAAGAAAAACAGATGGGAGAAGGGTCCAGGTACCTGAGGTAGCTGTCCAGTCCTGTGAGGTTGGAAGAGATCTTGGGGCTTTAAGGGGTCCCTGAATGGATGCACTTCCTCTTGTGTCCTTCCCCTCCCCAACACCAAGGCACCAAGTGGGGGGAAGGTCCTGACCTGATTGGGACAGGTATAGCCAAGACTGGGTCCTCACCCTCCTCTGTCTCATACGTCCGATTATAGGTGGTAACAAACTCCTTGAAGATTGAAGTCATTTTCACAGAAAAATCCTGTAAAGGGCACAGGGGTCTTTACAAGGAATCCTTCACAAATTCACCACGGAGCCCAGGCCAGGGTGAGGGCAAGAGAAGAGGAAATAAAGCAGCAGCCAGATGGAGCTGGGCTCCTCACCTGGGGCAGGGGTTCCTTGTTCAACAGTGGAAGGACTGAACTCAAAATCTCGTTTTTGTCATCTGGATAGGGTTGGAACAGAGAAGAAATCAAGGCTGAACCCTGAGGGAAGTCTGGTCTGAACTGCGCCAGCACCCCTGGGCTATCCCAGCACCTGTAACCTTGGTATCCACTGGGCCACAGTCCCGTCTCAGCAGCATGTGTTTTCCTAGCTCATCCAGGACTTCGAAGCTGCAGAGCTGAAGGGAGAGGAGGAAGCCAGTCTGGAGGCTGGGATGGGAGCAAGGCCTTGGCAAGATGGAGCTGTAAGGGCCTCATGTGAAGACCACCTCCAGGGCACCTCCCCGCCCAGTACAGAGTGAGGCACAGTCAGCACCCTGTCATGCCCACTCTTAGAGCATTTTGGTCTCTGGCCCGCAGAGCCTGGGGAGAGGACTCAGGGTGGGGTAGTTGCTGCCTCTTCATCACTGGACCCAAACTCACCATGGGGGCCGGGGACTCGCAGGAGCCCTATCACTCACCAGGGTTTTCTTGGACACGGGGAGCTGGCACACCGTGGGGTCGTTGCAGGGCGGCTCCTCCACGGTGGCCTTCAGGGAGTACAGCGACCCCTGGCCCGCCTGGATGGAGGGGCGGGTGAGGCAGGCACATCCCTTCCCTCCCTCCCTCCCCAGCCCGTCCTTCCCACAGCGCCGCCCTACCCCCTTCCCTTCCGCGAGCACCACAAGTTCGTCCCTCCGGCGTCCACCGCCTCCCACCCCCGGTCCAGGCCCAAGTTCCCAGGCCTCCGACCGGGGCCCCCGCGCACCCGCACCGGGAAACCCGCACCCCAGGCGCGTCCTCACCCGGCGGACGCGACCGCGCACGGCGCCCAGCGTCGCCCGCGTCCCGGCTGCCCGGCCGCGGTTGTACATCTCCAGGGCGAAGCGGGCGGGCCCCAGCAGCTCCGGGTACGCCGCCTCCCGGGCCCGAGCGTCGGCTGCGCGGCGGGCCGGGCCGGGAGCGGCGCCCAGGAGCAGCCCCAGCAGCGACAGCAGCGGCAGCCAGGGTGCCATGGCGAGGGCGAAGCCGGAGGCCCGGACGCACCGACCGACCGACGGACGCGCGGAGCAACTGACGGGGCGGAGCAGCCCGCGGCCAGAGGGGCCGACGTCCCTCCCCCTGCTCCCGGGGCGGCGGGGCGCCGGCCAATGGACGCGGGCCCGGCGCGCCTGCGCACTCGCTTATTTACGCGAGGCACGTGGGGCGCGCCGGCCGTGCCGTTGAGTCTTCGCCAAAGCGGGAGGGGGCGGGGGAGGAGAGGAGGGCGAGGCGGGACGGCTACCGTGCGGCCTCGCGGTGGCTCTGTCCGGATCTGTCCGTCTGTGGACACGTGGGCCGAGCGGCAGACTTGGACTAATCCTCTTCGGTCTTCCAGACGTTTAGGGAGGGGAAGGGATGCCGGCCTGGGATGACAATAGTAGCCAACAGTTGGTTTTGGAGCCTCGGGTCACAGCTCAGTTGCCCCTTTGAGGTTCCTCGGCTCATCAGCAAGGTGGCAGGTAATATCCCTGGACTGGCAGTGCCTCCGGCTGTCGTGGGCATCTAACACAAACACGCGAGCGCTCGGTAACCACTAAAGCGAGGTGCCGGCTGTGGGACTGTTCTGTGGTTCATTCAGGCATTCACAGCTGTGTTCCAGGGCCTTCTAGCAAGAAGATGCATGGATAGATGCATTAGGCATAGTGCTGCCTGCTTAGAGCTCTAGTGCAGAGACAAATGAGAGAGATTGTCCTACAGGGTGTTCCCAGCTGGGGAGAGAAGCAGGGAAGAGAGTTTAAGGAAATTGAGGAAATCCCAGAAGGGGACGGAGAGCTAGTTTGGGCTTAGAGAGTGCCGAGGCCTAATACTAAATGTCACCCGGTCCAAACCTGACCTGTTACAGCAGCAGAGGTCTAAAAAGGTGAAGTGACTTTCTAGCTACTCAGAAGAAAGTGCTGGAGCCACAACCAGAGCTGGCTTTGAGCTCCATCCTGGCTGAGTTCTGAAACACGATGGCCCGAAGGATTCCAGCAGGTGCTTATCCCTCCCTGCTTTGCAATTTAAGCTCTTTGGGGCGCCCTCTGTGCCTCTTACAGGAGACAATCCCGGGTCCTTAATGCTGGCGTGTAAAGCCCCTCGAGTGCCCACCCGTTGGTCCTCACCTTGTGCTGTGCACTTGAAACGTCAGCTTCCCTCTGTTTGCGTCTCAGAATTTTCAAGCTCTTGCACATGTCGGGAACTTCACACTGCTCTTCCCTCCGCCTGATACCCAGACACCTTTCATTTTGCAGTGTAGAGAACAGTTCCCCAGGAAGCCATCGCCGAGCCATCCCCACAGCCCCCGGCTGGCGGGCTGCCACTGCCGCTGTACTCCTAGAAGCCTGGCCCTTGAACTTCCTCTCACACTGGGCTGCAATTTCCGTGTCACTTGTGGCCAGGAGCTGGTCAGGACAGGGACCTTGTTGTCCTGCTCGCTGCCGCTTCCTCGGCACCTAGCACAGTACCCAACACACTTAATACCGGCTCGATGGGTATTTTTGAATGAATGAATGACTCCTTTGGCGTGCCCTGGAGTGGACATGATGTCACCCAGCTGTTATTTAACGCACAGCTTCATTTTCTAGAAGGATAAATGGTGTGAGGAGTCTTGGAAGTGCCTGCCTGCGTCTATGGCATTTCACATACCCACGCTCACACACACTTCATCTCCTGACAGGTCTGAAGCTGAGAGAATTAAAAATAGGGATTGCTAAATTCCCAGCAGAGGCAGTGGACTTTTCTTAGATCCAGGTTTCTGGAGATCCACGTTAGCCTTTGTGGGAAACAGTCATCTTTCTCAGAGTTTGTTCCCTGAATGCTGGAACCGCCTGGAAAGTGTCTGGGGGAAGAGGGTGGCTCGTTTTCACACCAGAGTGAGGCAAGAGAGCAGAACTATAATTAATGGGGTGATGGGGGAGGGCAAGTATTTTTTTAAGGTGCATGTATATTACCTTGGGCAATTCTCACAACAGCCTGGAAGAGAAATATTCTAAGTGAGGAAACTGAAACCGAGACCGGGAAACTGAGGGGACCCCACGAGAGGAAAAAGCTGGGGCTTTTTTCTTTGCTCCTTTTCCTGCCCCTATTCATGCACCCCTGCCTTACGCAGGCCTTTTATGTCCTCTGGGTGAAGGTCAAGGAGTCAGTAATTTCATTTTTTTTTTTGAGATTTTATTTATTTTTGTGAGAGAGAGTGCATGCACTCACGTAAGCAGATGTGGGGTGTGAGGTGGGGGTGGGGTGGGGTGGGTGGGAGAGGCAGAGGGAGAAGCAGACTCTCCGCTGAGCAGGAAGCCAGATGCAGAACTTCATCCCAGGGCTCTGAGATCATGACCTGAGCCAAAGGCAGATGCTTAACCAACTGAGCCACACAGGCGCCCAAGGAGTCAACGATTTCTTTGAGTCTTCCAGGACAACAGATAACATCTACAGAGTGACTGGATGGGGTCAGAAACTTCTACAAGATCCCTGATTGCAAACACCTTGACCCCAAGCACTCCTCTTCATTCCACTAGTTCTTGGATGCCCAGAGGACATGGACACCAGTCCGCCATCTTCAATAAAAACTCCAGACCCCCAAACAAAGACTCATGCTTCTTTCCTTTCCAAGGCTCTCAGACACTCCACCTGCATCTGCTCTGTCTGTATCTTCAGTGAACTTCACTTTCACCTCTGGCTGGCTCACACTTGATTTCCATCCTATGTGAAGCCAAGGACCCTCTTGGTTGGTCCTGCAGGACCCCCTCTGGGTCCTGGGACCTGGCCTGTCTGCATCAAAACCAGGGGCATGCCAACATTCAGAAGCTGAGTAGGAAAGAGGGAGGTAGCAGAGGAGACTGGAAAGAAGTAGACATTGAGTGGGGAGGAAAGAATGAGAAGGTCATGTCCAAAGGTGGGAGAGGGTGTATTTCAAGGAAGGCGAAGTGACTGGCTGTGTCAAAGGCCGCAGGGAAGCCAAGTAAGATGAGAGAGACATGACCTTTGGATTGGGTGACTGATGGGTCACTAGAGGCCTCACTAAGTATGCTGGGTTGAGGGGAGAATTTGAGAAGTGTGGGCAATGGCTGGCAACAAGGATCTCAAGAAGTTTTACCATGAAGGAGAGAAACAAGGTGACAGCTAGCCAGGTAAGAGGCATTGGAAGAGTATTTTCTAAGATGGCAGACTCTGGGCACCTGGGTGGCTCAGTGGGTTAAAGCCCCTGCCTTCGGCCCAGGTCATGATCTCGGGGTCCTGGGATCGAGGCCCATATCGGGCTCTCTGCTCAGCAGGGAGCCTGCTTCCCCCTCTCTCTCTGCCTGCCTCTCTGCCTACTTGTGATCTCTCTCTCTCTGTGTGTCAAATAAATAAAATCTTTTTTAAAAAAATAAGATGGCAGACTCTATGGTTACGTGTCTGACTTCGGCTCATGTCATGATCCCAGGGTCCTGGGATCGAGTCCTGCATCCAGCTCCCTGGTCAGCAGGGAGGCTGCTTCTCCCCCTACCTGCCGCTCCCCCTGCTGGGCTCTCTGTCTCTCTGTCTGTCTGTCTCTCTCTCTGACAAATAAATAAAATCTTCAAAAAACAAACCAAAAAAAAAAAGATGTCAGACTCTAGAGCACGTTTATGGGTTGGTGTGAGTGACCAAATGGAAAGGGAGATATTGATGATTCAGGAGAAAGGGGAGACAATTGCAGGAGCAAAGAGATTGGAAAGTGAGGAGTGATGTATTAGTTATCTGTTACTGTGCGAACATCACCACAAAATGAATCACAAGGCTGCAGTGTTGTGGGAGACTGGCCCAGGGAAGGATCTGCTTGGGAGCTCAGTGGTTATTGGCAACATTCAGGTCCTTGAGCGCAGCCAGACTGAGGCCTTAGTTGTTTGCTGTCTGATTGGCAATCAGTTGCCCTCAGTTTTTTACCGCATGGGCCTTCCCAACATGGACTTTCTTCCTCAAAGCTGATGTGACTTTGGAATATAGGTGAGGTTCGGCGAGGTCCGGAGCCGACAACCAAGAAGGAATTCCTGAGATGTCTTTGGTGCAAATATTGGTTTATTGAAGCATGGGGACAGGACCCGTGGGCAGAAAGAGAGAAAGAGCTGCTGGGGTCGTGAGGAACGGTGGAGAGTTGGGGAAGTAAGGAAAAGGGAGGTTTCAAAAGAATTTCAGGATACCTACAAGATACCAGAGGCCTTGCCATTGTCAAGTTAAAGTTGTTTTCTCCTCTAGCAAGGTGTTAACAATAAGATCGTTGGGAGATTCCTGGAAGAATGTCACACATGTCCCACCCAGGAGTGGGAGGCAAGGTGTCAGCTTGTCCTTTGTCTTCAGCCAGGCTTCTGCTCCCTCATCAATGCCGGTAAGGGGAAGCGAGGATATTACAATCTTGTCCGAAATAATCACTTACACGTTATCATGTATCTTTCACCTGTGCCCTGCTGTGGTGTACTTTAGTGGCTTTAGAAGCCAGCCGCAGGGCACCTGGGTGGCTCAGTGGGTTAAAGCCTCTGCCTTCGGCTCAGGTCATGATCTCAGGGTCCTGGGATTGAGGCCAGTTCCCTGCTCAGTGGGGAGCCCGCTTCCTCCTCTCTCTCTGCCTGCCTCTCGGCCTACTTGTGATCTGATCTCTCTCTCTCTCTGTGTCAAATAAATAAATAAAATCTTAAAAAGAAGAAGAAGAAGAAGAAGAAGCCAGACACAGATTCCCTCTCACACCCAAGGGGAGGGGGGAATGCAGTGTCTCTCCCTATCAGATAGGGGCCCCCAAATGTGGGGCTACCGATCGGTGGAAGCCGGGTTGTGGGTGGTGAAAGGATCCACCCCAGGCAGAACAAAGGAGATAGAAGTTTATCGAATATGGCAAGGGAGCGGAGAACAGGACAGCGAAGCAGTGGGTGAGGTGGTATCTGAAGGGGGAAGGTGAGGGGTTATGGGGACTTCTCCCTTTTTTGGTGACCGTGCCTGGTTGTAAGTAGCCCGTGGGTCAGTTAGGGCCTCTGGCTGTTTTGAGGTGGGTGTATTCGGCTCAGTGGTCGGTGGTGGTCGCTGTGGGCCCTTTCTATATTCCTCTGCTCAAGCCTGTTGCCTAAAAGTGGCTTCTACAGGGGCGACTACACGAAGATGGGAATCTCAGGAGGTTGGGACCATGGGGGTCACCTTAGTGTCTGCCTGCCACAGGCGTTCCCCAGAAGAGTGCCCGGCACACCAAAACATTAACAACAGTAAGAATAATGGGTAACATTTTGTGAGCACAAAGCACATACTAGGCCCTCAGTGTCCTCACCGTGTTCGTGCATTAGCCCACGTAACCCCCACAACCGCCCCCTTGAGACAGGAAACACAGGCAACAAGAGAAGCAGTAACTTCCCCAAGTTGCAGAAGTGGTAAATAAGGGAAGCAGGGTTTGAATCCTGTTCTAATACCAATAAAGATTCTGCTTCTCAAACTGGCCTCTGCAGACCCCCAGGGCTATTGAAAGCCAGAGCATAAACGGAGCATTGTTCCTTCAAGCAACCTAAATGGGGGGGGGGCAAGGGGGTGGAGGAAGGTGGGGGAGGTCTTGACAATGCAAGGTCCCAGGTTCAGCCTCGGGAGGTCTAGGTAAGGAATTGAGAATATGTGGTGAATTTTAGGAGCACTCGCGTTTGAAAAAGAAGCCTTCGTGCATCGCTTTCTACACTGGGATGGAGTTCGTTTTGTTTATTTATTTTTCCATTTTATTTTTACTTATTTACTTTTAAGATTTTGTTTATTTATTTCAGAGAAAGGCAGAAAGAGAGAGCACAAGCAGGGGAGAAGGGCAGAGGGAGAAGGAGAAGCAGGCTCCCTGCGGAGCAGGACCCCGGGATCATGACCTGAGCTGAAGGCAGACACTTAACCAACTGAGCCACCCAAGAACCCCCCTTTATTTTCCATTTTTAAAATTTATGTTCTATTAGGACATGCCCCCCAAATATTTGAGATGGTGTGTAAGATTTGCAGCACGTCTTTTGAGACCTGAGTTTTCAATGAAATCGCAGCTGCTTGCAGCTCGTTTCTAAGTCCCAGACTAAGGAATTTATTTCACTTTCTTCTGTCCTAGGGTCTGAGAAAGTCTGCACCATTTACACTGAGGCAAATGCTGCCCGGAAATGAAAATGTCTAGGAGGTGGAGCAATACTCAAGTCACGGCTAGATGGGACTGACCTTTCTAGGACGGGAGCAGACAGTGGGGTTTCCTTCTGCAAATGCTGATCTGATTTATGAGAATGGTGATTAACAACTGTATATTCCAGACCCCTCTGACCCATCTCCTGACTTTCTTTTTTTTTTTTTAAGATTTTATTTATTTATTCGACAGAGAGGGATCATAAGCAGGCAGAGAGGCAGGCAGAGAGAGAGGAGGACGCAGGCTTCCCGCTGAGCAGGGAGCCCGACGCGGGCCTCGATCCCAGGACCCTGAGATCATGACCTGAGCCGAAGGCAGAGGCTTTAACCCACTGAGCCACCCAGGCACCCCATCTCCTGACTTTCAAGAATGGCAGACAATTTATAAAAGTTTTACCCAGTAAAGTGAGACACTTCGGGATTTTTTTTAAAAGATTTTATTTATTTATTTAACACAGAGAGATCACAAATAGGCAGAGAGAGAGAGAGAGAGAAAGAGAGGAGGAAGTAGGCTCTCTGCTGAGCAGAGAGCCCAATGTGGGGCTTGATCCCAGGACCATGAGATCATGACCTGAGCTGAAGGTAGAGGCTTTAATCCACTGAACCACCCAGGCGCCCCTGGGATTTTT
Organism: Ailurus styani; assembly: GCA_002007465.1. Lineage (NCBI taxonomy): Eukaryota > Metazoa > Chordata > Mammalia > Carnivora > Ailuridae > Ailurus > Ailurus styani. Next base: position 5,147,171 of record LNAC01000014.1, read on the forward strand.
TCTTTTTTTAAGATTTTATTTATTTATTTATTTGTCAGAGAGAGAGAGAGAGAGAGAGAGAGCATAAAAGCAAGGGGGAGCAGCAGGCAGAGGCAGAAGCAGACTCCCCACTGAGCAGGGAGCCAGATGCAGGGGCTCGACCCAGGACCCCGGGATCATGACCTGACCTGAACAGAAGGCAGATGCTTAACCGACTGAGCCATCCAGGGGTCCCACACACTTTGGGGTTTTTTTTTGTTTTTGTTTTTTTTTATCGTACTGCATGACCTTTAATTAGGTATAGACTTCCAATCATGTCACCTAGGGACCGTTCTATCCGCTGCTCTGTTTGGCCGCCAGTCTCTTATCTCTCTCCTCAGCAATGATGAGGCGAATACCCTTTCCACGGGGCAAAGAAATCCATGGTTTGTTGCCTTTGCCAATAACAAAAATGTTGGAGAGTCGGGTGGCAAAGCTGTTGCCATTAGCATCTTTCACATGAACCACATCAAGGATCAGGGTATCGAATGGTTCGAGCATCGTGAGTCACCAAATGAGGGATTCCTTTTGTCCCCACAAAGATCTTTCTCACTTTGCACAACTTATACTTGGCCTCCTCGAGTGTAATCCGATGAACAGCAAAGCGACCCTTGGTGTCATAGATCAGACAGAAATTCTCCCCGGTCTTGTCAATGCTGATGACATCCATAAAACCTGCAGCGTAGGTTGTATCAGTAAGATCTTTCTCACTTTGCACAACTTATACTTGGCCTCCTCGAGTGTAATCCGATGAACAGCAAAGCGACCCTTGGTGTCATAGATCAGACAGAAATTCTCCCCGGTCTTGTCAATGCTGATGACATCCATAAAACCTGCAGCGTAGGTTGTATCAGTTCGGACCTTGCCATCAATCTTAATAAAACGCTGCATACAGATCTTCTTTACCTCATCTCCCGTTAGGGCATACTTAAGTCTGTTCCTTAGGAAAATGATGAGAGGGAGACATTCTCTCAGCTTATGGGGACCAGTAGATGGGCGAGGAAATAACACACCAGTCAGTTTATCCAGCATCCAATGTTTTGGAGCCGCTACACGCTTCAGATGTTTCTTGGGACCACGAGCCATGGCTGCGCTAGGCACGACACTTTGGGGTTTTTAAGCCTTGGTTCCCCATGATAACAGAAATCTTCTGGGACTTTGAAATGGAAGACAGTGACGAGGGATTAGAAAAGATGGCAAAATCCCAGGCTTTACAGGCAGATTGACGGACCTGGGTTCTAATTCTGATTCCGCCACTTCAGACTGGTTCCGTGACTGTGAGGAAGTCACTTTACCCCTGAGTCTTTTTTGTAGAAATCGGAAGATAGAAATGTACCTCACCTAAGATGAGGGAGCAGAAGGCAAGCTGAGCTCAAAGCCGACACCTCGCAATCAGGAGGTTGTGTCTTTGGAGCCACTCAGTTCACAGCGATCGCTTCAGTTATATCTTCTCATGTGATCCTGACTGGGCGTGTGCATGTGGAAATGCAGATTTCTATAGCACAAATTACTTCCATTTTACTTTCCCTCGGTTTTTAAAATTACGTTGGTAGGTAGGACGTTATCTATAAATTTCATTTCCTTCATTTAACATAGTATGTTTGTTAATGAAGAAACATCTTAGCATAGGGCGTCACTATAAGCATGTTATGCATGTTATGCGTGAGACACTATCTAGATGCTCCAGGGGGGCGGGGCGCTGCAGGGCATTGCAAAATATCTGTTGTTAAATGGCCTGATGGATCTGGGCGCCTGGGTGGCTCAGTGGGTTAAAGCCTCTGCCTTTGGCTCAAGTCATGATCCTAGGGTCCTGGGATGGAGCTCTCTGCTCAGTGGGGAGCCTGCTTCCCCCTCTCCCTCTGCCTGCCTCTCTGCCTACTTGTGATCTCTCCCTCTGTCAAATAAATAAATAAAATCTTTAAAAATGGTCTGCTGGATCTGACACGGTTGAGATCCACTGGTAGGCTAAGCTGACGACTACGTGACTTGAGACACATCTTTTCACCTCTCTGAACCTCAGCGTCCTTGTAGACTGAGATCACGCAGCCTCTCACACGTGCTCCTTGAACCGTAGCTGTCAAATTCATTTGCTATATAAGTCCATTTCTCTATGGCACAGGTATACTAAAACCCTTGTATCTTTCTTAAGTAACTCCTCAAGCTCCATTGCCTAGCTATGGCTGTATTTTGAGGCTCCTCCCCTCCCTCCCAGCTCTAGGTTTTATTCAGTCCGAAATCGCGAGTGGTGGGGCCTGTTATGTGAGGCCCCGGCTGTGGGCGGGCCTCTTCCCGCACCACCCAGGGGCTGGGGTCTCTGACTGCCGTTGTGACTCATCATTGCCACACGGTGGCGCTGTTGAGGTTTGGTCCTGGACGTTGCGAGTGTCGAGATCCTTACAGGAAGTTACGGGACACTCTCCTTGTGCCCTCTCACTTCCTACGCAGTCCCGGTTTTCCAAAGCACGATCCCTGAGCCAGGGAGGCAAGGCCAGAGAAGAGTCTGGCATCACTAGATGAAAATTAGCCCTAGGGGCCCCTGGGTGGCTCAGTTCAGCGTCTGCCTTCAGCTCAGGTGTTCATCTCCAGGTCCCGGGATCCAGTGGAGTTGGGTTCCCTGCTCAGCAGGGAATCTGCTTCCTTCACTCTCTCTCTTTCTCTCTCCCCCCCTCTGCCCCATCCTCCCTGCTTGTTCTCTCTCTCTCTCTCTCTCTCTCTTAAATAAATAAAATATTTTTTTAAATGAGCAGAATTCCTATCCCCTACATGTATCTAAAAATTAAAGCACCGTTCTTACTTCTGAGCTTCACACTAACCTTCTTGACGTCAACTGGTGGATCTCAAACTTAGACAAAACTGCATCGGGTTGTAATCCCCTCACACTTCCGGAATTCTCCATCTGAGCATAGGGCATCACTATTGTCCCAGTGGTTCAGTCCACAGATGGAATGTGTCCCTTTCCTTCACATCCCACATCTAACCCATTTTCAAGTGCTCTGGATTCACCTCCCAGTACCTCCCAATTCATCCACTTATCTCCATTCCCATGGCGGCTGCTTACTGCTTGCCTGACCGGACCCCCTCCTGCCTCCAGTAATTGCCTCGCCATGCAGCAGCCAGAGGGACCTCCTTAAACATAACTGGGACCAAGTGTGGGCTATGAAGCGCAGACCAGATCCCCCTTTGTGAATGAACTCAGTGTCCAGCTACTGGGAGTGCTGCCCTCATGTGTCAGCTCTGTGGGGATGGTCATGCTCCCCTCCTCCAAGCAGCTGCCACCTAATGACAAATCTGAAGGGTCACCCTAGCTTCAGAACCCTCTGCAGGGTCAGGAACAGCATCCATTGAGACTGTATAGCAGCTCAACCTCTCTCCCTGTCCAGTCTTGCCTCTTTTCCGTCTTTCTTTGGTGTTGATCCTGAGAGCACCAGCTAATACATATCCTCCCTGCCAATACCCATCTCAGAATCTGCTCCCACATCCTGCACGTAGAATGAAATCCCAGCTCCATCCCATGACCTGTTAGGCTGGGCATGATCTGGTCCCTCCCATCTGAATTCATCTCATGCCCCTCTTGCCACCCCTCGATATGCCCCTGCCACAGTCACACCATCCCTGTCCTCAAGCTAAGTCCTTCCCTGTTTCAGGGCCTGTGCACTGTCTGTTCCCTCTGCCTGGGGAAACTTCTGCTGTGTCGACATCACATTCCTTCCCAACTGTCCAGTCTCTGCCTAAATTCTGTTTCTTCAGAGTAGGACCACCATATCTAAAGAAGTCCCCTCCCTCTATCTCAGAACCTTTTACTGATTCCAAAGGGTTTTTTTGTTTTGTTTTGTTGGGTTTTTTTTAAGAGTTTGTTTATTTGACAGAGAGAGAGATCACAAGTAGGCAAAGAGGCAGACAGTGGGGGAGGGCAGAAGTAAGCTCCCTGCTGAGCAGAGAGCATGATGCAGGCCTCCATCCCAGGACTCTGAGATCATGACCAGAGCTGAAGGCAGAGGCTTAACCCACTGAGCCATCCGGTGCCCCTAACCCAAAGTTTTTTTAAAAAGTAAAAATTGCTTTCTATTTTAACTGAATGCCTATAGAAAAGAGTCATTTCATGAACTTTATTGCTCAACTTGATATTCATAAACCTTTTGGTATAACTGAGAAGGATTTTTGAGTTATACTCTTCAACCTAAGACTATCTGGAGTATGCAGGGTATTGCTTAAAAATGTCACAGCAAATCATAATTTAAACAAGTTATGTGAAGTCAGATAATTTCAAAAACAAAATGATAACATTGCTTTCAAATAATTGTGCAGCAAAATATTATTTAATATGAGACACAGGTGCATTTGATCAGCTGTGACAAGATATGAGGTAAGGAACTGAGACCAACAAGGGTCAAAAAATGATGCTGCCTTGACCTTTAGTGGGTTTGCTCTAGTATTTGTTGAATGACCAGATGGTTGGCTGGCTGGCCGGCTGGCTGGAGGTTCTGGGCCCCAGGTCTTGAGCCCCAGCTGTTTTCCCAGAGGCGAATTCATCTCACGGACCATCTCTCAGCCTTGAATGAGCAGCGATGGTCCACTCCCAGGTCTCCTTGGCTGAATCATCAGGCTAAGGGTCAGGGTACTGACCTTCCATGCCTCTAGCCCCAAGTGCTCCAGATCTTCGTGCATAAATTGATTCGTATCCTCCCTGCTTCGTGGCCCAAACCTCAGGCTACAGCAGCTTTGGAGAGCCTCAAAAGATCCCTGCGGCACCCTAGTCCCAGAATGACCTTGACTCACTGTTGTATAACTAAGAGTCATCTGATCACAGAGATAATAATACTGCAGAGCTAGTCCTTACTTGGAGCCGAGTGCTTCACCCTTCACAGGAATTACCTTTTAATTTAAAGAGGTCATCTCCAGGTGATCTGAGGCCTTCAGGCCCAGAAAGAGAAGCTGACATCTAAAGAACTTCCTCCACGGAAACCACTTAAATCTCTACTTTGAGCAAGTTGTCGTTTCGGAAGATTTGGTCACGTGAAGTATAACGATTTAAAATCTGAAACTAGGGCGCCTGGGCGGCTCAGTCAGTTAAACGTCTGCCTTCAGCCCAGGTCATGATCCTGGGGTCTCGGGATGGAGCCCTGGTCGGGCTTCCTGCTCAGTGGGGGGTCTGCTGCTCCCTCTCCCCACCCCCACCCCCCGCCCCAGCTCGTGCTCTCTCTCTCTCAAATAAATAAAATCTTAAAAAAAAAAAAAGATTAAAAAAAATAAAATCTGAAACCAGACCCAAGTCTAGGCCAGTACCACCATTTTTGGGGTGGGGGTTGGGGGAGCAAGTGTGAGAGTCTGTGTGCAAGGGCTGCAGGAAACCAGTTTGTCCAAGGAAAGCCAGCGTCCGACAGGATGGTGGGACTGGCCGTCAGCCAAGCTGTCCACAGGTGGTGTGCGGTTGCCTGGCGTAGAGACTCTCCTGGCGTTGGGGGGGAATAGAGACTCGTGTGAATGACAGTCACTTGGCGTCCATCTGCTGGGGAGAAGCACAGAGCACACCCATCCCCAAGTCCTGGTCCAGAGCCTGGGGGGGGTTCCCTTGCATGCCCACGGGGTACCTCAGTGCCAGCCTCCCCCACCCCCCCAACCCCTGTCCCCGGGAAGTCCTCCGGCCATGCTCCTCCCTATCCCAGTCCTCAGGGATCTCCCAGGGATCAAATCCTGGTCCTCAGCAGGTGTCGTTCTATAAACGGATTTCCAAATAACACCTGAGCGGGTCCTGGGCTTCAGAGAGGGCCCCTCTGTCATCAGAGACTAGCTCCTCTGAGCTCGTGTCCTGTGAGACTGAGAGATTAAGCCGGCTAAGGTCTACAGCAGAGCTCCCCTAGACTCTGTGTTCTCGCCCCGAATCATGCTATGTCCCTGGAACCCAACTCTGGGTACCACTCCTCCTCATCTCTAAAACAGGGGCTGATGTTGGCGCAATGCGGGTTAGAAACAGTTCACGCCTGAAACACCATCAGAACAGGGCCTGGCGGGTAGTAAACCCTTCAAAATCTTAGTTGTTGTTTTATGAGTCCTTCACACTTTTGTGAGTGGGTTTTATTGACTTGTTTACAGACTGAGCAGGTCAGAGCTGGAGCAGACCTTGGAGATGGTCCACAGCCGCCCTTTCTGTTGACAGACATAGCAAGAGAAGGGATCTGCCCCAGTTCCTAAATGGCACACCTAGAAATAAGGTTCAGGGCACTGCCTTCAAGGCAGCCTGGCTCTGTGAAAAGAACATGAGCCCTGAGATTTAGGGGATCCTGGTGAGCAGCACAGGAGAGGACTGTGGGAAACTCCCTACCTGACACAGTGACTTGTCCAGCACATAGCTGATGCTCGGTAAGGTTGGTTTTCCGTCTTCGCTCGTACACCGGTGCTCTAGTCTCTTCGCTGAGTTCAGAGGTAAGAGCTGACACAGATTAGGAGACTGGAGGACAGTCTTGGGGGAGGGGGGGCCTCTGGAGTTGCCCGATCTCTACCACTTTGTTTTTTTTATGTGACAGCTTTCTTGAGATGTAATTCACATACCATATGAGTCACCCATTTAAAGTATATAACTCAGTGGTTTCTAGTATATTCTCAGTGTTGTGCCACCATCACCACAATAATTTTAGAATATTTCCATCATTCCAGAATTAGCCCTATACCCATCAGCATCATTCCCCAATTCCCCCAGCCATCGGCAACTACTAATCTACCTTGCCCCCCCTCTATGAATTTGCTGATTCTGGATATTTCATATAAATGGAATTATACAAGATGTGTCCTTTTGTGCCTGGCTCCTTTCTTTCTTTCTTTAAGATTTTATTTTTTTTGAGAGAGAGAGATTGAATGCACAAGCAGGGGAACAGCAGGAAGACGGAGCAGCAGGCTCCCCGATGAGCAAGTAGCCTCACTTGGGACTCGATCCCAGGACCCTGGGATCATGACCTGAGCCGAAGGCAGCGGCTTTAACCCACTGAGCCACCCAGGCGCCCACTGTCCCTTTATTATTGTAGCCATCCTCGTGTTTGTGAAATGGTTTCTCACTGTAATTTTGATTTGCATTTCTCAAATGAATAACGATATCGAGCATCGTTTTATGTGTTTATTGGACACTTGTAGCTCTTCTTTGGAGAAATATTTCTCAAATGCTTTACCTATTTAAAAATTGGGTTGTTGGTCGACTGGGTGGCTCAGTTGGTTAAGTGCCCTTGGCTCAGGTCATGGTCCCAGGGTCCTAGGATCGAGTCCCATGAAGGGGGGAGGTCCCTGCTCAGTGGGGAGCCTGCCTCTCCCTCTCCCTCTGCCTCTCCCCTTGCTTGTACTCTCTCTCTCTCCCCAACCCCCGTGTCAAATAAATCTTTTAAAACAATAAAAATTACATTGTCTTTTTATTATCGAGTTGTAAGGTATTTTAAAAAATATATTCTAGACACAATGCCCTTAGCAGGTATGTGTAATTTGCAAATATTTGCTCCTATTCTGTGAGTTGTCTTTCACTCATCACCCCATCTAACCCTAATTACCTTCCAAAGGCCTCACCTCCAAGTACCAGCACATCAGGGGGTAGAGCTTCAACATATAGTTTGTGGGGGACACAAACATTTACTCCATAGCAATGCCTAACTCAGTGGTACTAGGTATTAGGTGAACTTTGTATTTAGTAGTTAATGCTTTTTTAAAAAGTGTAGCCTTGGTAAAATTTTAAACTAATCATTTCTATATATATTTTAGGTCCCAGGTTGATACTTTCACTCTAAAAATAGCCTAGAAAATTACGGATTTGAGCTATGAGAGGAGCTACACAGGATATGTGGATAAGCATGCTGTTCAGAGAAAATTCCTATCTTTAACAGAATTGAGTCTATGAAAAAACACATGCCCCTGGAGCTCCACTTGGATGCTCTGTGGGCACCCCCAAACTTAACCTTTTAAGGGCTGAATTCATCATCTCCTCTTACCCTGTCCCACCCCACTCCCACCAAACCCTCCATTTCCCCATCTCAAGAAGGGCTCATGGGCGCCTGGGTGGCTCAGTGGGTTAATGCCTCTGCTTTCGGCTCAGGTCATGATCTCAGGGTCCTGGGATCGAGGCCCGCATCGGGCTCCCTGCTCAGCAGGGAGCCTGCTTCCCCCTCTCTCTCTCTGCCTGCCTCTCTGCCTCCTTGTGATCTCTCTCCCTCTGTGAAATAAATAAATAAAATCTTTAAAAAAA
>LNAC01000014.1:5155410-5180171 GCA_002007465.1 Ailurus styani
AAAAAAAAAAAAAAAAAAAAAAAAAAGAAGGGCTCCACTGGACACCCAAGCCAGACAGATCCTTCTCCCTCTGCCATTCCCCCTTTTGTGCTCTCTGACTCCTTCTATCTCTCTGTCAAATAAATAAACAAAATCTTCAAAGATTTACTTATTTATTAGGAAGAGAGAGAGCACCAGTGGGGGGTGAGGGAGATATAGAGGGAGAAGCCGACTCCTCCTCACTGAGCTGGGAATCCCACGGGGGGCTCCATCCCAGGACCCTGAGATCATGACCCAAGCCAGAGGCAGCCGCTTAAAGGGCTTAAAGGATGAGCCATCCAGGTGCCCCACCTGTCTGTATTGTTTTTGTGGTCAGTAGGCATTTGCTGAGGAATGCATGGCTTCTGGCCACCTACACCACAAAGCCCAAACTCCGCATGGCCCTGCCTCCCCCTCCAGCCTCACTTCCTTCCAGGGACTTTCTTTTTCTTTTTTTTTTAAGATTTTATTTATTTTTTTGACAGAGAGAGAGAGAGATTACAAGGAGGCAGAGAGGCAGGCAGAGAGAGAGGAGGAAGCAGGCTCCCCGCTGAGCAGAGAGCCCAATGCGGGGCTCGATCTCAGGACTCTGAGATCATGACCTGAGCTGAAGGTAGAGGCTTTAACCCACTGAGCCACCCAGGCTCCCACCTTCCAGGAACTTTAAATGAAGGCTGCTAATGCCAATGTTTTTGTACTGCTTCTACATCCAGTGTGCTCATGGTCCATACTTTTGCTCATTCTGGACTTAGAAAGCTCTCCTCTCCTCTGCCACCATGTGCCTGGTAACTCCTGCTCAACCTTCTAGAAACTAGATCCCAGCTCTGCTGAATGCCCTATTTGTGGGGTCCCACTGTGCCCTTTACTTGCCACATTGTTGAAATTATCTTCCCCACTAAACTTTAAACTCCTCAGCAACAGAGAAGGAGTCTCTCCGGTTTCCTCCAGTTTCCCACCTCCCTCCCCTGGGCAGAGCATCTGGCCCTCGGCTGCGGCTCAAACAAAGGGCTGTAGACCTGAAAGAATCATGCCGAGGGCCTCAGAGTCATTTTTGGGAATCAGGTTGGCAGAAAGCCTGATTTCCTCAGGGTACAGACAATATTGAAAATCAGAAATTTGATCGTATACAGAATCATCCTATGGGCTCCAACTGGGCAGAATTGTTTTCTAGATCTTATGATAAGAAACAGTATGGTGGTTAAGAGCTTGTATTTGGGAGTCAGACCCCTGGGTGCTGGGCTCCTAGTTGTTGGGCAAGTCCTAAAAACCACTCTGTGCCGCAGTTTCCTCCTGGACCTTAAAATAATTGTAGTACTTACCTCATTGCATTGCCATGAGGACTACATGGATTACTGTGTGTACAATGCTTAGAACCCAGTCTGGTGCTTAATAATCACTATATAGGTATTAGCTAATATGATTTAAATTGCCTTTTTTTTTTCCTTTTTGAAAAGATTTGTTTATCCGTTTTGGAGAGAGAGAGAGCACAGTGGGGAGGGTCAGAGGGAGAGGGAGAGAATCCCAAGCAGACTCCCCACTGAGCTCAGAGCCTGACACAGGACTTGATCCCATGATCCTGAGATCATAACTCAAGCCAAGATGGAGTTGGATGCTTAACCGACTGAGCCACCCAGGCGCCCCTCTTTTTTCTTTTTCTTTAAAGACTTTATTTATTTATTTATTTGACAGAGAGAGAGAGACAGTGAGAGAGGGAACACAGGCCGGGGGAGTGGGAGAGGGAGAAGCAGGCTTCCTGCCAAGCAGGGAGCCTGATGTGGGTCCTGATCCCAGGACCCTGGGATCATGACCTGAGCCAAAGGCAGACGTTTAACCACTGAGCCACCCAGGTGCCCCATCTTTTTTCTTCTTTAAAGTAAGCTCCACGTTGTGTGTGATAGGACAAGAAAAAGGTGGACCAAACTCAGAAACCTCAGGGCAAAGAGGCATGGGGCTGTAGGCGTGGGTCCTGGCTCTCCCATTTACTACCTTTATGTCCCTGGGTAAGTTACTTTACCTATCTGAGTTTTCAGTTCCTTAGCACAAAATGGCAATTAAAATATGTACTTTACAAGGTAGTTGTGAGGAGTCTAAGAAATCATGTAGGGAAAGTGTTCTGCACAAGGTAAGAATTTAGTAAGTGTTAACTACTAACACGTTAGCTGAAGTTCCTGAATATATAAAGAGCTCTGAAAAATCAAGAAAAAGTCAAAAACAATTGAAGTGGGCAAAGCGCATGGGCATTTTATGGAAAAGGAAATACAAACAGATTTTCAGCATATAAAAGATGCAACTTCACTCATAAAAGAAATGAGAACACAACTCAAGTGAGAAACAATTTTTCACCTGCTAGATGGTAGAGGTTGGAAAATTTGATAACATTCTATTGGTGAGTGGGGAAAGAAATATACTCATGCAATGTTAATAATATTGCAAATTGTTACCACAACTATGGAGGACATTCAGTAGTATCTTATCAAAATTACAAATGCTTTTATATATAATTCCACTTTCAGGACTTAAACCATAGAAATAGCTGCGAACAAGGATGTTTTCTAGAGCATTTTGTGTTTGTAAATGTCCATAATGTGGGACTAGTAAAATAAAAATAAAAATACACATAGTGGAATGTTATATAGCTATCACGAGTATAAGGCAGCTCTATGTGTATTGATATGGAATGAGCTCAAGGCATGTTAGGTAAAATAAGAAAGGGGCAAAAGAGCAGTATGGTGTGTTACTATAGGTGTAGTTAAACACCTATGCATAGATAACATATGGATATATGCTCATATATGCATAGGCTCTCTCTGAACTAGTTCATACAATAGCCTATGAGGCCTTACAAAATCTAACCTGACCCTTGGCATCTTGTTATGACTCGTCTCTCCCTCTTGTTATGCTTAACCTGCACTGGTACCTTGCTCCTCTGGAACACTCCAGGCACCTGCCTGCCTTAGGGCTTTGTAGTGGGTGTCAAGGAAGTTATCCTTGATGTCCACGGGGCTCACTTCTTCCCTCCTTCAGGCCTTTGCTCAAACTTTCCCTTCCCAGTGAGGCCTGCACTGACCACACTAATTAAAACAACATCCCTCAGCCTCTGTTTCCTTACGTTACTCTTTTTCTTTGGTCCGCAGTATTTATCAACTTCTGGCATTATTATTCAGTGTGCTTAGGTACTATGTTTATGGCTTATGGTCTGTTTCTCCTGAGTAATGTAGATGTTCAGTTTCCCAGGGAGGGGAACTGAGGTATGGGAAGTTGAGATGGGAGGGAGACTTCCTTTTCAGTACATACCCTTGTATTCTCTATACCATGTGATTGTGTTAACTGGTAAAAATGTAATACAAATTTTTAGCTCTACCAACAGGATCCTAGAAGTGGAAGTGACAACCTGGACCCAACCCCTGCATCTTATGGTGGTCCAGGGGCCGAGCAGTTAGGGAATTTGCCTGAGGTTACAAAGCCAGGATTTAAATTGCTATTTCCTAACTCCAGAGCTCTAGGTCTTAAGCATCATGTCCTAGAACCTCTTGATTTGGGATTCTAATCAGCCAATTTAAATGTAGTGTGAAAAATGCTAAGCTGAGGTGTTCCAAGGGTGAAGGTTTGCCTCTGTCTGATATCTCCCATTACGATGGACTCCAACAGATGGTCTCGTTTTTTTGGATATGAGATTTTGGCTGCAGTGTGCATGGCTTGAACTAAATTGGAATACTGGGTTTCTGGACTTGGGGAGTCTTTTATGAGTACTTTATATTCAAAATGAGGTATTACTCTCAGTCCCTTGGTAGTCGGAAGCACAATGTTCCCGAATCCTGCACTGCCAGATAATTTGTCTTCTGAAGCGGTCAAGAGGTCTGGAGGATCTGCCGGATGTTTGGGGGTGACGGAGGGGTGGGAGGGCCCTTGGCCTTGTCACAGAGTAATGGGAGTATTCCCAGGAGTTATTAAAGGCTGGCTGCTGAGCTTCTTGAACAGCCCTGGCTGGTGGGAGGCCTTCTGACCCTGGGTCAGGTGCCGGACCCGCTGGCGCTGCTGTAGCCAGTAGAGCATCTCCACCTTGTCATGCTTCATCTTGTCCAGGTATCTCCTTCCCTTGAAGGTCACTGGCTCTCCAAAGATTGACTCAATCTCCTTCAGGAGGGAAGCCAAAGGAGCCTGCACTAGACTGATCTTCCTGTGTAGACGGTTGCGGAACTGACTCTCCTCCAGGAAGCGACTCAGGCCCATGGCAGTCTTTTGGAAGAAGCGGTTGGGGTCAGAGGCTTGTCGCTCAAACCATTCTAGTCTCCCCAGCAACATCTCCCGCAGCTGAATGGGCTTCAGGGCTTGTTCCCAGGCACTCACCAATGAAGGCAGCTGCCTCAGACGGGCATTGGAGCTGTACTTGATGGCCATGTCCAGCCGGTCCTTGTCAGGGACCTCCAGCATGGACCACAGGCGCTCCAGACGCTTCTGTAGGTTCAGGATTTTGTAGGGTTCTCCCAGGAGGCTGATCTTCCTATTTCCTAGCCTGTGCCCTAGCACTGTGTTCCAGTCCCACTCTCCTGGCACAAAGTCTGGCTCTTCATCTTCCAGCAAGGGAGGTGGGTACTCGATCTTCAGGGATTCTCTGACAGGCCCTGTGGTCTCCACAGGAACCTCCTCTTCATACAATTGGAAGATGACATGGAGGAAATCAGTCTCTTGGTTGGCGAGGTACTTGAAGTAGTCACCCACAGACAAGGTGGTTTTCCACCAGTTCATCCATGAGACTTTGTTTGGCCACTTCTCCCAGCCTTTGCTTGTTTGGAGTGATGTGAGGGAGGTTGCCTTATCAGAGGGCTGTAAAATGTTTGCTCCCTGGGAATAAAGGCCAACTAACTTGGGATTGATGATATGATACTGTTTTTCTTGACGCAGAATGGCTGAGGACAGAAAGGCTGACAAATCTTTATTGGCTGCAGGCTCAACCAGGGGTCCCTGGTCAAAAGAGAAGTGGTCAAGAGAGACACGGCTCATCAACTCCTTGTAGACCTCCCTGATGTTATTGCCAACAAAGCAACCGATATCCATTTCCTCGATAAGTTTGGGTTCTAGTTCACCAGTCAGGTGGTTGTATAAGACTCCGGCCCCGTCAACATGGAAGGAGTCCAGAAACTTTCTCTCAGAGATCTGCACAGCAGCTGCCTGGACCACAGCCTGATTTCTTAGCTTCAAAGTAACAGTCACTGGCTGTGGTTGAAGTGGAAAGGATCTGGGGCACTGGAGGCCCCACTGCCCAGTGGCTTCTTCCTCTTCGAGGTTCTTCAACATTCTCTGCAGTTCCTGCATGCGATGTGCAGCAGCTGGGCGGCGGGTCAGGGCCCCTAGGAGTGGGGGCAGGCCCGAGTCCAGTGGTGTGTAGTGAGGCCTCTCCAATTTCATGTTCTTTATCATCTGCTTCAGGTCCTCAGCCACCATGTCCCCTGCCAGCTCTGTTTTGCTTTCTGGAACCAGGACCAGTGGGGTTAAGGGGCGAGGGGGGAGTGGAGGAAGGCCCAACTCATCGGCTAGCTTCCAGCCCTCCCGCAGAGAAGGCATGGACTGGCCCCTCTGGAGCTGGGAGTAGAGGGGCCAGTGGGAGGAGGTGGAGGGAGCCCTGCTGGTGGGAGTCACAGAGTACTTGGGCAGTGACACCATCTGTGTGGAACTGAAGTTGCTCTCTCTCTTCTTCTGCATGGCAGACAGCCATTGGAGAGGCTTTTTCTTCAGCTGGGGGATGGACTTCAGTTCCTTCACCGGATCCGGTTCAGGCTCAGGCTCACTGAGAAACTCCTGCAGGCGGCTGAGCTGGATGAGGTAGTTTAGACTGAGGTTGCAGCTTGGTACTTGGGCGAAGCTGGTGCTGTGAAGCCATGGGTTAGAGTAATGCTTGAAAGTCCCACTAGGGCCTAGCAGGCGCAGTTTATGCATGCCACCGTGGGCCTGTTCTACCTTCAGCAGGGCGAGGAAGTCGGCAAGCACGCCACGGTAGACCTCGGGGCTGGTAAGAAAGATTGTGCAGTCCCTGGCGAGGCTGGCGGTCAAACGGGTAAGCGTGGCCGATTCAGTGAAGACACCTCTGCGGGTCGACACGGTCTTCAGCAGGTGCAGGTGGTGTAAGAATAGCTGCTCGCTGCTGAGTAGTACGTAGGCCTGGAGTCGCTTCCGCAGCCTCTGGTTGTTCAAATGGCTCAGGCTAGGTTCAGTGGGAGGCTCCTGCCAGCTGCACTTCAGGTCGTCCAGGATGACCTCAGTGAAACGGAGTCGGCTTTCGGTAGGCACGCGCACCTCCAGCCCACTGGTGGCCAGCCGGTTGGCCACTTGGCGGCACAGCGACGCCACCGTCAGCCGGGACACCGGCAAGGGCAACAGCGGGACCTCCGGCGGGAGGCGCTTCTGAGATTCTGGGCGTGTCGCCTTGCGGGGGAAGAGCGACAGCGGGCCCAGCAACCGGTGGTAAAACCGCTGAAGCTCGGGCTCTGGATTATAGGGCTCCATCTTTGCGCCGGCGCCCCGGGAGGTCTGGGCAAAAGAGGTCAGGAGGTTACTGAGGCAACCAGAGGCCGAAGTGCCCGAGTGCGCCTGCGCAGCCGGTGCCCTCCACCGCGTGACGTAAGGGGCGGGCCTGACGTGCGCGCGCACCAGGAGGCGGGGCAAAGGGTGGTTTCCGAAGCTCCACCTCTCCGCGACGCCGTTAGGGGTTTGCTCCTGAGCGCCGGAGCAGTTGAGGTCTTACTGCTGGTGCCTGGGTCGGGATGGCTTCGGACTCCGGGGACCGCGGGACCACCTGCACGGTGAGGGTCGAGGTCTCGTGTGGGAGTCTCTCTGGGCAGAGAGTCTCGGCCCCTGGGGTGATTGTTCACGCAGGAAAAGGGGAAGGAGTAGGCACTTGGGGCGGGGCTTGGGGCCTCCGCAGGAAAGGGTGCGAGACTAGCAGGGCCCTTGGCGTTAACGTTGAGGGTTTGGTCTTGGACCGATCACGACTGATAATGAGGGCGCTTCCCAGGGCTTTTGGGGTGGTCATAGGGCAGGTAGTGAGACAGTCACGCAAAGGGGTTCCCGACTCTCATCAACCCGTCCCTGCCGCCCTTGCAGTTGGAGTTCACAGTGCAGATGACCTGTCAGAGCTGCGTGGACGCGGTGCGCAAGTCCCTACGAGGGGTGGCAGGTAAGAGGCAGTACAACTTGCGCGGGCAGTCTGGAGGCCTCTAGAAGGAGCCGGCAGACCTCTTAGACCAACAACACTATTCCCATTTACAGATGTAGAAATTGAAACCCAGGATTAGGAAGGAATGTTCTCAGAGTCACACAGAGACCCACAGACAGAGCCTAGAGTACAGATCTCAAGCGTGCCCGGCCAGAGCCCTCTACAGGCTCTGATGCGTCTTACATCTCAGGTGCCCAGGAAGTGAGGAGCTAGACTGAGTACAGATAACCCCACCCCTACAGAGGGAGTTTCCTGGATAGCAAGATGTTCTTGCTTTTAAAACAGTTTAATCTTGACAAAGCCAACAGCAGCCCTGGCCTTGTTCCATCCTAGGCAGCTCCCGATTCTTATGAGCCAGCTAAGTGGTCTGGAGGTGACCTTGCACAGTCGGAAACATCTGAGAAGGCAGAGCCACCAACATGGCACTGGGAACTCCTTGCCTGTTAAATGTTCATCCAGTCATTCAGCAGGTATGGACCAGACCCCGGGGGGCTTTGTAGGGAGAAGAGTTCACAGATGTTTCAGACACAGTCCCTGGCCTCAGGTAACGATGAGCATGCAAGCATTGCTCATAGAAGAGCAGTTCTGGGAAGAGATGAGATGAGATGGCTTCTAAACTGGGACAGTGGTGGCACTTGGCCGGTACAAGGCAGCAATAGTGGATAAGGGTACATGCCTTGAAATCCCTTTTTATGCATTCAGATGCATTCTTTGCCACTTGGAGGCACTGAGACTTCATGCATGTTACTGCTTTTGCCTGTTTCTTCAGCATTTAAATGGACATGATAATGGAAACTACTCTGGAGGATTGTCATGAAGAATAAGTTGGTTAATACCTGTACAGCACTTTAGAAAAATCTCTGACACGTGGTGAGAGCTCACTAAGTCTTAGAAATTATGAGAGGAAGGGCTTACAGGTGGCAGTCTGATTGGGCAGGGGCATTTGGCGACAGATACTGAAGCAGAGCGAGAGAGAAAGAGAAATTTTTCTTTTAGGTTTTATTTATTTGACAGAGAGATAGCACAAACAGGGTTAGCGGGAGAGGGGGGCAGCAGGTTCTCCACTGAGCAGGGAACCCAATCCAGGACTTGATCCCGGGACCCTGAGATCATGACCTGAGCCGAAGGCAGCTGTGTTAACCAACTGAGCCACCCAGGCACCCTGAGGGAGAGAGAAATTTGCCCTCTCCAGGAGGCCTGGGATTTGGGGAAAGAAGATTTTGCTCCTCTAGGAATAAGTGGGAGGAGCTCCTAGCCCAAGGCCCATTTCCTTGAACCCTTATCACACACCCTAGAGTTCCCTGTGGCCTCATGTTTTCTTTCTTACTGGGCTTCGAGCTAAGCAAGGGCTGACTTGGCCACAATCTGCATCAGCCCCACTGAATCTTGCTCAGCTGGGGGAGCCAGCCTTCTTGGTTCTGGAGCAGTTCAAAGTTCCAGAAGTGCATAGTTACAGGGAGCTGCCACGGGGACCCTCCCACTTGAGGAGCAGAGAGTCAACTCTTAGGAGACCCAGGACAGGAACCCACCTGTATGTAAGTCAGTCCATCAGAAAGTCTTGTCTGCTCTGTATCTAAAATATATTCAGAATTTAGCCTCTCTTTGCCCATTCTTTGACCTTCACATGAATCCAAGCCACCTTACTTCTCCCTAACCCACACAAGAACCTCATCTTTGGGCTTCCTGTTGCCTCTGTTGCCCCCTCCAATAGCTTTTCCATACAGAAGCTCAAGCGATTTTTAAAATTACGCCTTAGATAATATCACTGTCCTGTTCATTTAGGCCTTTAATAACCCTCTGAGTTAGGTAGTAGTATTATCTCCATTTGCAGATGAAGCAGTTGAATAGAAAACTCAACAGAAAGGTTGAGTAACTTGTGTAAGGCCGCACAGCTAGTATGTGGCAGACTCAGGATTTCAACTCCAGAGTCCACTCTTAACCGCTATACACTGCACCTTCTCCCAATGGCCTCCCAGTGCACTAAAATTAAAATCCAGATTCTTTCCTGTTGGGCCTTGCTTGACTGGTCTCCACTTACAGCTCCCTGTCTTACTATTCTCTTTACTCCCAGCTTTAGCCACACTCGCCTTCTTCTCTTCTTAGAACACATGTCACTGTCGTTCCGGCCCATGCTGTTCCCTCTGTTGGAAGACCGTTCCCGGACTACATTCAGGCCTCTGCTTAGAGGCTGAGAGAGACCGTCCTTGACCAGCCTCAGTGGCTCGCCCCCCATGTGTTCCCTAACACCTACTTCACTGATCACTCCTTTCACTTTCTGCATCTCTCGGGTGTGTGTGTATTTGACATTTATATCCCTGCTTTGGAACACATGCTAATTCCTGGGGCACAGATGTCGCCAGACTTGTTCCCTGCTCTGCTTCCACTGGCCGGAACTTGGCCTGTGATAGGTGCTTAGTGTCTGCTTGTTAAATGAGGCAAGCATGGGGCGCCTGGGTGGCTTAGTGGGTTAAAGCCTCTGCCTTTGGCGCAGGTCATGATCTCAGGGTCCTGGGATCAAACCCCACATCAGGCTCTCTGCTCGGCAGGGAGCCTGCTTCCTCCTCTCTCTGTGCCTGCCTCTCTGCCTACTTGTAATCTGATCTCTCTCTGTGTCGAATAAATAAATAAAATCTTTAAACAAAAAAAATGAGGCGAGCAAACAAAGTTTCTCGCACTGTGCGCTTCGCTGGGCCCTGAGAGCCTCCGAGGGAGCTGAGCCCTACTCTTGTGGGGCAAGGGGACCGAGCATCAGTGCTAGGGTTGAACAGGCTGCCTTCCGAGCTTTGTGACCACAAGCCAGTTGGGTCATCCTCTAGTCTCGTTTCCTCACCCGCCTGGTGAGGACAGTATCATGGTCCTGATGTGTGGAAGGCTGGGCGCAGCGCCCCCTGGAGGCTCAGAGCAGAGGAGTTCCCCCATTGCCCTCCCTGTACCCGCTTTGCAGCCATGGACCTCCAGAGGCATCTCTAGGTGGACCCAGAGCTCCCAACGCCCCACAGGGCGCCTGGTGGTGCAGGATCATATTTTGTGTGAAGTGAGGGCTAGTTTGGTAACGTGGAGGGTTTTCTTCCCACAGAATCCCCCTGTACTTGCAGGGGAGGGGGCTGCGGGGGTTCCCCTCAAGTCTCACCAATTCTGCCCCTGCCCCGACAGTGTCACTGCGGCCGCAGGGGGTCTGAAGAAACAAGCCTTCGAGAGCTTTTGTAGCCACACACCAGATAGCCCTGCCTCTCAGGTGCTACCTCCCCCGATCGCATTTCCCAGTTTTGCCCCCTTTTGAGCTGGAAGGAATCTGAACAGCTTTAGTATTCCCGTCTCTGCCTGATGGTTCATCCAGGCATGGAGCCTGGCTTCTCCCACAGCCTGTGAGCTCTCTGGGGACAAGGACCAGTGCTTTCCCTGACCCTGGCCTCCTCCACGCCCAGCACACATTTGGTGCGAGAAATCGGAAGAGGGAAACCAAAGTTGAAGGAAACACCAACCGTCAGTGTAGCCTTCGGTTCACAGAGCGCCATCTCAACAGCGTGAATCGGCTGATTGAACCATTGTCTTCTTGACTGCCCCACGGCTCCCCTGGGCTTCACCCTGCGGAGCAACAAACCATTTGCTAAGATCAGAGAGAGGTGAGGTGAGAGCCGCATTATGGTTCCCAGTCCATGCCCTGTGCACTGGCTCAGGGTTGGAGAGTTTTCTCAAAGGGCTTGGGAGCCCAGAATAGCTGAATGGAAGAGAAGCCCCTTCTCTTCCTTCTCTGAGTTGGCTTGATGATCCCCAAAGCCAAGCGGGTGTCAGAATCATCCCGCAGTCTCTGTGCACGCAGGGTGACGTTGGGGATTTGGTGGGCCACCGAGACGCACTAACTTTTGAACCTGATCCTTGTGGACCACAGAGAGCTCCGGCACTCACAGAGGACTGTAGTCTGTGCGGCGTGAGTTACTCCGGGGGAGGAGGGAGCTGTGACAGGAGGACAGAGGAGGGGGTCCTACCCCAGCCTGGAGGGTGGGGCCTGTTTCTCAGGGTGAGCAGTGTCAGAGCTAGGCGGCCTGAGATGGATTCCACTTCCACAACTTACTACCCTGTGCCTTTGAGCAAGGTTCTTAAATCTTTCCGTGCCTCAATTTTCTCATCTGTAATACAGGGATAATAGGCCCCGCCTCACAGGGTTACTTGAGTGTCTAATGAGCTAATATGGGTAAAGTACAAAAAAGCCCACAGTGCATGTGGGCAGATGTGAGCTCTCGTGATGGTGGTGATAGCTCACGCCCCTGTCTTTTTTTTTTTTTTAAGATTTTATTTATTTATTTGACACACCTAGAGAGAGAGATCACAAGTAGGCAGAGAGGCAGGCCAAGAGAGAGGAGGAAGCAGGCTCCCTGCTGAGCAGAGAGCCCGATGTTGCCCCTGCCTTTTTGACGTGTGTAACAGCTTTTTTGACACATGATTCAAATATCATAAAATATTCCCATTTTAAATGTACATTTCAATGGTCTTTAATATGTTCAGAGTCTGCAGCCGTTACTGTACGTTTCCCTTGCGCGTTTCAGCCCCTCATGAAGGAATCGTGCCCGTTAGCTGTCAGCCTCCTACTCCCCGACCCCCTGATCTGCTCTCTGTTTCTAGTGGTTTCCCTGTTCTGGACATCTCGTCCATAATGGCATCACCTACCATGTGGGCTTTTGTGGCTGCTGCTCACTTAATATCGTATTTTCAAGGTCCTTCCCTGTGGTAGCGTTATGAGCAATTCATTATCTTTTATCTTTTTATGGCTGAGAAATAATGGCTACACATTTTCTGTATCCATTCATCTGTTGATGGGCATTTGGGTTATTTTCACCTTTTGGCTCTCATGAATAACGGACTATTTATCGCTGGCCCACTTTTATAAAAACATCTTAAAATAATTATTTATGTTTCTTAAGTTATAAAGAATGCCTGGCACATAATAAGGACAAACAACACTCCTGGGGGCAAGGGGGCCTTATCCCCACTTTATTTATAAAGATACAGGCTCAGAGAGGTTGAGGGGCCCGCACAGCCAGAAGGCAGCTTCCAAGCTTGCCTCCAGCCATAGGAAGATTAGTGAAGA
This sequence comes from Ailurus styani, assembly GCA_002007465.1. Classification (NCBI taxonomy): domain Eukaryota; kingdom Metazoa; phylum Chordata; class Mammalia; order Carnivora; family Ailuridae; genus Ailurus; species Ailurus styani. The sequence goes on from LNAC01000014.1 coordinate 5,167,725, forward strand.
TGAGGTGGGGAATGCCCTGTTTCTCTTTTCCCTGCTCCCAGCACAGGGGTGTCAGCCCTCTGCTGCCTTCACCCCTCTCCCTCCTTCCAGGTGTCCAGAGCGTGGAAGTGCAGTTGGAGAACCAGACGGTCCTGGTGCAGACCACCCTGCCCAGCCAAGAGGTGCAGGCCCTTCTGGAAGGCACAGGGCGGCAGGCGGTGCTCAAGGGCATGGGCAGTGGCCTATTGCGTGAGTAACCACTCTGGCCCTGGCCTTGGCCTCTCTGGGAGGGAGGTGGCCTGGTGCAGGTACATACCTATACCATAGGATTTGAGGGTATTATGGGGTTCGAGTGGCTTTGGGGAAGGCGTGAAAGTAATGTGGAGCTCTCTCCCTGCCCTTTCTGGGCCGTGCGGGGCTAGCTGAGGTGGCGAGCCAGCCCGGATATCTGGTACCTTGCAGAGAATCTGGGGGCAGCAGTTGCCATTCTGGAGGGCCCTGGTCCTGTGCAAGGGGTGGTGCGCTTCCTACAGCTGACCCCTGAACACTGCCTCATCGAGGGGACCATTGATGGCCTGGAGCCTGGGCCGCATGGACTCCACGTCCATCAGTTTGGAGACCTCACGGGGAACTGCGACAGGTTAGTCATCTGTAACCTCCCCGGTGTTATCTTCATCCCCCCACTTAGGCATCCACGCTGTGCTGGGGCCGTAGGCAGCCACCCGCACACACTTTCACACTTGGTCCTCACACGTACCATGAGCCCTGTCTACCCAGGCCCAGTCTACGGACAAGGAAATGGAAGCTCTGAGGGTTAGATGACTTGTCAGAGGCCCCACGGCATGTGAATGGTGGGCTGGGATTTGAGCCCACATCCGATCTCAATGCTCCTCTTCGTGGCCACCATATTGCCTCTGAGGTAGAAGTGACTCCTGGACACAGAAGGGCAGGTCCCCGTGTCACGGTGTTTGTCGTGCCGTGATGCAGTTAGTTGCTTACTCATCTGTGTCTCTCCCGAAAGCTTAGTGAGGGCAGGACCCACCCACATCAGATTCTTCTTGGTGCCCTCCTTGGTACCCACAGCCAGGCACCGGCTCAGTCTGTCGGTTGAGTGAGTGAAATCAATGCAGTTAAAGTGAGAAGGTGGATCAGCTGGCCTGGGAGCCCGTGTCTTGCCGCCCACCTGCTCCTTTTTCTTCTTAGCTGTGGGGACCACTTTAACCCTGATGGAGCATCTCACGGGGGCCCTCAGGACTCTGACCGGGTAAGTGTCCATCCAGGTGAGGCTTAGGCTGCGAGAGGACCCGAGGCCTCAGGTAAGGCAGGCTGCTCCTGGGGCCTTAGCACGTGATTCCTTTCTGTCGGGGTCCCCTCAGTTTATTTTGTTTATTTGGAAACATCAGCCCTTTCTGTGGTGGAGGCCTGCCCCCCCAGGAGCCCACAGTCCTGTGAGGGAGACCCCTGAGAGCCCCGTGGTTGCAGGGCAGTGAGGAGACCCTTGCAGGAGCCTGTAGGAAGCCCCAGGAGCCCAGAGTGTAAGCAGCCATCGGGCCTGAGCCCGAGGACATGGGCAGTGGGAGGGAGCTTCCTGGAGAAGCTGAAGGTGTGGAACTCGAAGATCTCACCTGATGGTGCGGCTCCTGGCCTGGAGTTTCACTTTTCACCAGAGAATTGTTTCCCGTCGGCAGCGAGTGGCAGGCCGCCTTGGTTTTTGCTCATCTGCATGCAGCTTGTTCTGTTAGTCAGTCACATTTTGCTGTAAGTGAACTCCGTTTCTTCCTGAGGTAAATTTGGTTATTTTTAGTGTTTTAATCCAGCACGGAATGTTTCAAACATTCCAAAGTACAGAAATGTGTCCCAAGCTCCTGTGTCCTTTGTCCCCACCACCCACTCTCAACAGTGACCAACTCTTGGCCGGTCCTGTTTCATCTACACCTCCAGCCTTTCTCCACCATTATTTTGAAGCAAACCAAGACATCATTTCATAGTAATTAAGGTAGACTTGTTTTTTATTTTATTTATTTTTTTTTTAAAAGATTTTATTTATTTATTTCACAGAGGGAGAGAGATCTCAAGGAGGCAGAGAGGCAGGCAGAGAGAGAGGGGGAAGCAGGCTCCCCGCTGAGCAGGGAGCCCGATGCGGGCCTCGATCCCAGGACCCTGAGATCATGACCCGAGCCGAAAGCAGAGGCTTTAACCCACTGAGCCATCCAGGCGCCCTAGACTTGTTTTTTAATAAGAAACTTGATATTGCCAGAGAGACGGGAAAACCAGTTCTTTTTTTTTTTTAAGATTTTATTTATTTATTTGACAGAGAGACATAGAGAGGGAACACAAGCAGGGGGAATGGGAGAAGGAGAAGCAGGCCTCCCGCTGAGCAGGGAGCCTGACTCGGGGCTTGATCCCAGGTCCCTTGATCCCAGGGACCTGAGCCAAAGGCAGCTGCTTAACGACTGAGACTCCCAGGCGCCCCGAAAACCAGTTCTTGTAGCTGTAAGAGCAGGCTCACTGTAAAAACAGTCCGTGGTGGTCAAATAAATGGTAGCAGAGTCCTGCTGGGTTCTGGCCTGCAAGGTCCGGGAACTTGGAAGGCCTCTTTTTTCTTCTTCCTCTTCTCTTCTTCTTTTTTTTTAAAGATTTATTTATTTATTTGAGAAACAGCGAGCACACATGTGTAGGGGAGGGGCAGAGGGAGAGAGAATCTCAAGCAGACTCCCTGGTGAGTGCCCAGCCCAATGTGGGGCTCGATCTCAGGACCCTGAGATCATGACCTGAGCTGAAACCAAGAGTCCGATGCTTAAGGGACCAGGTGCCTTCAGGTGCATGTTTCAGGTGCATATTAATTCACGTACCTGATTTTTTGGACATTTCTGTGACATTTCGAAGGGTCAGAAGTTTGACTCCTTTCCCCTCCTGCCCTGGGAAGTTGGAGAAGCCAAACAAGTTTTTGTCGGGTCCACTGTGCGATGCTGTGTTTGTGCTCAGTGTAGCAACGATTCATTGCTGTGCATCAAATTACTCCAAACTTAGGGGTTTAAAACAACAAGCATTCATCATCTCAGTTTCTCTGGAGAAGGAACCTGGGTGCAGCTTAGCTGGGGCCCTCTGGCTCAGGGAGATTAATCAAGGCGTTCGCTGGGGCTGCTGTCATCTGAAGGCTCGTGTTGCTCTTGGCAGGCCTCAGGTCCTCCTTGGCTGTTGGCCAGAGACATCAGTCCTTTGCCACGTGGGCCTTTTCCTAGGGCGGCTCACAACACAGCAGCTGGGCTTCCCTGAGAGCAAGTGCGTGAGAGAGGGCATCCAAGACTGAACCAAGCCGTTCTCTTTTTGTAACGGAATCTAGCAAGTGACACTAGGTCCAGCCCACGCTCAGTGGAGGAGCACACAAGGATGTAAGGATGAGGGAAGGTGCATGGCAGAGGCTGTTGTCCTCATCAAGGCCTGAAAGGTGCTGCACAGAAATCAAGCAAGTGAAGAACAGAGAGTGTGAATATCAGGCAGAGCAGAGCCCCCCTCCCCAGGCATGAACCAGCAAGGGGCATTTGGGAACTGGGAGCCCTGTGTCTCTTACGAAGTTGGGATCAGGAGAGTGAGAGACTGCTTTGCCACCTGTGCCTTGGCCTGTTTGGGCCGGGCCCCTCTCCGGGCAGGGAATCAGGAGGGGCTAGAGCCGGCCACCCTACCATCCCCAAGTCCTTGATAGAGGTGGAGGAAGACTTGAGTAACACCTGCACTGCCAAGGCCACCATGATGCCTGACGACTGTCTTTGGGATTTCTGCATCTGCTTTTGCCCAGCTGGAAGTGAATTCAGTGTGGGGATTTACACCAGCGCCTGGTTGTCCCTTTGCATGTCTCCTAACTGATGTCCAAGGTGCCTTCTCTTCTCTCGCCTGCCCCCAGTCCTTCCTCTTTCCTCTTCATGCACTGTGCTAGAAGGATTGCTCCAAAGCACAGCATAACCACGGCATGCCCCTGTCCACAGCCATTTTGGGCTCCTTGGTGCCTGAGGGCTCTGTAGGCCCAGCCCAGCTGCTGGGTGTGACATTCAAGGCCCTGCCGCCTGGTTCCGCCTGCCCAGGTGCAGGGGAGGGAGAGGACTGTGCTGCTGGGCCATGCCTCTGAGCCGCACTGCCAGGCTGCTCGCCCCTTCAGCCCAGTCCTGAAGGTGTTCCTCAAGGCTCCGTATCCCTTCCCTTCCTTAACCTTTCTACCGGAAAGGCTACCAGTGCAGGGTAACACAGAGGGCCAGGTGTCAGCAGCAGATGTCTCTCTGGAAAAACAGATAAAGCAGAGGTGGCGCTCCTTGCTGCTTGTCAGCCCCGCCACACGGTGACATGCTTTGTGACCACGCATCACAGCAAGGCCGTGTGCACCAGCCCACACTGGCAAGGCACCTGCTTCTGCCTAAAGTGTCCGGTTGGAGACAACTTATTTGCACAGACATGGGTCTTTGTGATTTGCCAGTAGGGTCCAGTCGGCAGAAAACCTACTCCTTGCCGTACTTAGTCAGTGTTTCACGATCACTGGTCTGTTCTGTGTCTGTCTCCTCACCATGCTTGGAGCTCCTTGCTGGCGAGGACAGCATGCGTACCCCACCCCCATGCCGGCAGCGTATGTCTGATGTAGGAGGTGCTCGGTAGATGTGTTAGGACATTTTGTGTTACCTTAAAAGGGAGAAGGCAGAGCCAGCTTCTGGGGGGCGGGACAGGCACCTTGCTCCTTGTGTTTCTTTTCTCTGTTCTTGGAGGCTAGGAGTCAGGGAACAATGCTGGCTGCTTCCTTAACTTAAGCCCAGGGGAATTACAGATTGCCAAGGGCTTAGAGTCAGCGAGAGGCTGGAGAACTGGGCTCACAAAGCACTAGCAGCCAGGGTGGCTTCTGAGGCTGAGAGGCAGGAAGGGCGACAGCCTTGCAGGAGACACCGGCTGGTCCAGTGGGCAGGACTTCCGAGGAAAGGAGTCGCTGTCCAGCATTTCAGTTCCTGGGAGCAAGCATCCGGCTCTCTTCCTGGTGTCCTAGGCCATCCCTTTATCCCACCAGACTGTAACCAGAGGAGGACATTAGTTCTCTGGGGAAGGGGAATCGGATCCTGGGAAGCTAGAAGCTAGCAGCTGTGCCCCCACGCACCCCTCTTCTCTCCCCCGGGTCTCATTGCAGCACCGTGGAGACCTGGGCAATGTCCACGCTGATGCTGACGGCCGAGCCAGCTTCAGGATAGAGGATGAGCAGCTGAAGGTATGGTGGAGAAGAAGGTGGGGATCTCTCCTAACTGGTCCGCTGTCTGAGGCTGTCATGTGCTCCCAAAGGTATGGGATGTGATCGGCCGAAGCCTGGTCATCGATGAGGGAGAAGATGACCTGGGCCGGGGTGGCCATCCCTTATCCAAGGTCACGGGGAACTCAGGAGAGAGGTGAGTGATGCCCCCCCCCACCCTCGGCCCTCTGCCAGCGGTGCGTGGTCAAGCCCAGAGGAGCCCAGACCAGTGCCCAGGGCCCGCTCCTGACCACACATTCTTCCTCAGGTTGGCCTGTGGCATCATCGCACGCTCTGCTGGCCTCTTCCAGAACCCCAAGCAGATCTGCTCCTGCGATGGCCTCACCATCTGGGAGGAGCGAGGCCGGCCTATTGCTGGTGAGGGACGAAAGGGGCCAGCCAAGCCCCCTGCCCACCTCTGAGCACGGCCTGAGCCTCGAGTTTGGGACTGTTCTCCCCACTGAGCACCGTCTGCTTCCAGAGACGGGAGGGAGGCCCTGTTTGCCCAGTCCCAGGAGAACTCGGATACGGGGTGTGAAGGGTCACTTTGATGTTCCCTTGGCAAATTAAAGTTTTATTTTCATACAGAACTCTGGATTTTGTCCATGTCCCAGTGTCCCTTTATGGGCTTGCTGAACACAGTCCTTCTGTCTCTGGCCTCCATTTGAGGACTACCTCTTGGCTTTGGAGCCAAACAAAACTGGATTCCAATCTACACAGCTACTGAGGGCAGCATTCCGCTCGGTCACAATGCGGGACCACAGCACGCAGGTTTCTGTCAGACTCCCTGCTTTAGTCTCCCTGTGCTTGGACCTGTCATGGGGGAATTTGAGAGATGCAGGTGGCCCTCTGCTCCCTGCCCTGTCAGCTGAGTATCAGAAAAAGCCTGTCTGCTGAGGAGCGGGAGCAGGCAGAGACACAGGGAGGACCTACGAGCTGTTGGATAACGTCAGACACCCCGCACGCCCGCTCTGGGCCTTTCCTGAGGCCACCTGCTTCCTGACCTGGGGGTCAGGAGACACTCCTGGATTTTCCCCAGCCATCTCCTCCTCCTGCTTTTTAAATCAATTTGGCTTGAGTTGATTTTTTTAATTCACAAGTAAAAGACTTAATTAACCCAGTAAGCAAAGTGCTTGGCGCAGGACCTGGCACGCGGGAAGTTAAGGGAACGGTGGCTGTGCTTCTGAGGCCAAACAGGGCCCCTGGAGGCTGCCCCAGGCAAGCCCCCCTCTCACAGGGATGGCCTGTATCCAAGGACTAATGCATCGGGCCAGGGATTCTGGGCCTCCCCACTTACCGTTTTGCCCCCTCCCCCGACACTCTTAACACCTCCCACTGGACTTTGTCAAGCTTGCTCATCCATGACAAAGCTGCTTTTATAACACAGTGGGCTGTCAAAATACAAACTTTGCCCCTTACCGTGTCTGCTTGGAACAGATTTTCCAGAGAGCTGGCCTTGCTAAGATGTGCCTGGCTCTGCTCCCATTCCCTAGGTCTTTCCTCTTTCTCCCTCAAGGCTGCTGGCTCTGTGTCCAGCCGTAGCCCTTGGACCCTGCTCTCTCTTGCCAAACCTATGCTGGCCGCTTTCCAGCTCCCCTGATTCCTGGGACCCTAACCCCTTTGAAGCACGGGACCCGGACCGCCTTCCCCTGCCCCAGATCATTGCAGGAGCTCCTCGTGGACTCTGCCCACAGCCCCTGACCTCCTCTCACCTTCGTTCCAGACAGCTGGGTTTAACCCTCTTATGGCCAAACCTCTTATCAAACCCTACCACTCTGTTTCCACTTTTTTTTTTTTAAGATTTTATTTATTCATTTCTCAGAAAGAGAGAGAGAGCACAAGCAGGCATAGTGGCAGGCAGAGGCAGAGGGAGAAACAGGCTTCCTACCAAGCAAGGAGCCCGACGCGGGACTCAATCCCAGGACCCTGGGATCATGACCAGCTGCTCAACCAACTGAGCCACCCAGGGGTCCCTCTGTTTCCACTCTTGAAGAATCAACATCCCCATTAGCTTTTCTCTTTTAAAGTCTTAACCGCATAGCTTTCTTTTTTTTTAAAGATTTATTTTACTTATTTTTTTAAGATTTATTTATTTGAGAGACAGCAAGCACACGTGGTGGGCAGGGGAGGGTAGATGGAAAGGGAGAAGCAGGCTCCCCACTGAGCAGGTAGTGGGATACAGGGCTCAATCCCAGGACCCCGAGATCATGACCAGGGCCAAAGGCAGACACTTAACCAACTGAGACCCCCCCAGGTGCCCCAAGATTTTATTTTTATGTAATCTCTCCACCCAAGGTGGGGTTTGAACTTACAACCCCAAGATCAAGAGTCACATGCTCTCTTGACTGAGCCAGGTGCCCTTTAACTGTGTAGCTTTTATTTATTTTTTAAAGATTTTAATTTTTTTATTTATGAGAGAGAGAGAGAGTGAGAGAGAGCATGACCAGTGGGGAGGGGCAGAGGGAGAAGCAGACTCCTGGCTGAGCAGGGAGCCCGAAGCAGGGCTGGATCCCAGGACCTTGGGATCACGACCTGAGCCGAAGACAGCCGCTTAACCGACTGAGCTACCCAGGTGCCCCTAACAGTGTTGTTTTTAAACTTTAGTTTTATTTTTTTTTTATTTATTTTATTATTTATTTTATTTTTTATTTATTTATTTGACACGGAGAGAGAGAGATCAGATCACAAGTAGGCAGAGAACCAGGCAGAGAGAGAGGAGGAAGCAGGCTCCCCGCTGAGCAGGGAGCCTGATTCGGGCCTCAATCCCAGGACCCTGAGATCATGACCTGAGCCGAAGGCAGAGGCTTTAACCCACTGAGCCACCCAGGTGCCCTATTTTTATTTTTATTTTTTTATTTTTTAAGATTTTATTTATTTGACAGAGATACAGCGAAAGTGGGAACACCAGCAGGGGGAGTGGAAGAGGGAGAAGCAGGTTTTCCCGCAGACCAGGGAGCCTGATGCGGGGCTCAATCCCAGGACTCTGGGATCATGACCTGAGCTGAAGGCAGATGCTCAGCGACTGAGCCACCCAGGCGCCCTTAAACTTTGGTTTTAAACCACAGAACACGGTTCAAACATCTTAAAGTCCCAACTGTGGAGCAAATGTGGAACTTTGGCTAAAGTTCCCAAAAGTCCTGGGGCTCCTGGGAGCACAATTTGAAAATCTTTGCCAAATTCAGTCATTTTTGTGTTGTCTCTCAATCTCTGCCACATCCACAAGCCCATTTTATGGTCATTTACCAAGTACTTAGGAAATTTTTTAATTCACTTTTAAACTTAATTAAACATGAAATTTTAATCATATTGGCTAATACTTATATAGTGATTATTAAGTGCAGGGCTCTTTTCTAAACACTGTGCAGTAATTCATGTAATCCTCAAGGTGAATACTACACAGTAGCTTCTGTTACTATCCCATGTTACAGATGAGCAAACTGAAGCACAGAGTGGTTATGTAACTTGCCCAAGGTCACACAGCTAGTAACATGGCAGCATCTCAATTCAGACTCATGTGGGCTGGCTCCAGACCTATACTCCTAACCACCCCAATGGTTCTCACTGTAAAGTATGGAAAGTAAGATTCATTTGTCATAAATAGAAATTTGCTAGAAAAAGAACATGCGTAGCTATTAAAATTATTCATCCATGAACCACCCCAAAATTGTGTGTAACTCCAGTGGTTTTACTCTGCGTTTCAGGGAACCCAGACACTTTCTTTTGTCCCCAGTTCTCTCTGCCCCCATTTATTATTTTTCCTCTGCCTCGGGTCCTTTTTCTGTGGTGCCCAGCCCCCAGCCTCATATCCATGTCTTAGGGACCTCTTGTGTCTCCCTTCCCTCTTCTCTCTGGGTTTGCCCTTCCTGGTATTCCAACCTCAGTGCTGCCTGGGATTCCACACGCGACCTGGAGAGCTGTGAACATTTAATGAAACTTCTATTTTTCCAAGTAGGAGACCTCCCCAGCTGAATCCTGGCAGAGGGTCCCAACGGGAGCCCCTTTCCAGAGCAGTGGCAGAGCCTCTTCTCGGGGACTCCTGGCTGCCGGTGGGGGTCCTTGGGAGCAGTGGCTGTTTCTGAAGGTAGCTGCAACTCTGGCTCCTGAAAATCCCTCTTCCTGTTCTTCTGTCTTCTCCAGTGGCTCTCAGGTGGGAGGGCCCTTGTCCCCAGACCAGCAGCATGAGCATCACTTGGAAACATTTGAAGGCAAATTCTTGGGCTTCCTTCCAGACTCATTGAATCAGAAACTCTGTGGGTGAGGCCTGGAAATCTATTTTAAAAGCCTTCTCGGTGATTCTGAAGCACACTAAAGTTTGAGAACCACTAGTCTTATCTTTTAAAAAAACGGTTAGCTCAGGGCCTGGTACCCTCTCGGAGCTGTGTGTCTACCTGCTGTTCCCTAACTTCCTGTGGAGCAGAATCCAGGACCATCCTCCAGCCCCCCAAAACTTCCATTCAAATTTAAATACATATATGATACTACTTACAAGGAGGGCTTGCTGTATCTTAGCCAGAGATAGAGAGGAGATTATATCTGAAAACCAAAGTGAGGGAAGAGAGAGTACCTAAGCACGTAAGAGACAGTACACAGCTTTAAAGCAAAGAGGAATGCACCCAGGGTTCCCATGGCCTTGGTGCCTGCTAATACCATGAACAGCTTCAGTAGAAAAGAGCTGTTTCTGTGTTGATGATGCACACTAGGGTATTGGTGAACCAGAAAGACTGTTAGGGATGACTTGGGGAAAAAAAATTACTGTGATTCAGCTGGTAATGCCCCCTAAAGACACCGGGTCCTAATCCCTAGAAGCTACAAATGTGACCTTATCTGGGTGTTTGCAGATGTGATTAAGTTAAAGATTTGGGGGATGAGGTGATTATCCTGGATTATCTGGATGGGCCCTGAATGCAAGGACATGTATCCTCACAAGAAGGAGACAGAGTTTTGATGCAGAGAAGGTGATGGGAAGACAGCAGAGGGAAAAACTGAATGATGCTGACCTTGAAGTTTGGTCTGCTGTAGCCACAAACCCAGGAATGCCAGCAGCCCCTGGAAGCTGGCTGTGAGAGGCAGGAAATGGATTCCTCCTGAGAGTCCTAAGGGGGAGCAAGGCCCTGCTGACAACATGACTTCAGTCCACTGCTACAAATTTTGAACTTCGGGCCTCCAGAACTATGAGAGAATGAATTGCTTTAAGTCATGCAGGTTGCAGTGACATCTTATAATAGCCACCAAGAAGCCAGGCCAGTTATGATTCAGTTTTATTAAAGTAACACATGTTAAACTTCGTTTTCCTTAAGCCTTTAAGTTCAAATTACAAAACTTATTTTTCTGTTTACAAATCTGGTAAAATAAGAACATTATCCCGGGGCACCTGGGTGGCTCAGTGGGTTAAGCGTCAGCCTTCGGCTTAGGTCATGATCCCAGGGTCATGGAATCAAGCCCCACATCAGGCTCCCTGCTCAGGGGGGAGACTGCTTCTCCCTCTGCCTGCTGCTCCCCCTACTTGTGCATGCTCTCGCTCTTTCTCTCTCTGAAATAAATATAAATTCTAAAAACAAATGACTAAAATAAAATAAAAACCTTGTTAAAAAATTAAGTAAATAAAAATAAAATTTTAAAAATCATTTTTTTATTTTGGCAAAATAAAAGTAACAAAATTGACTATTTTAACCATTTTTTTTTAAAGATTTTAAAGGCACTCTACCTTTTTTTTTTTCCTTGAGAGAGTGAGCCCATGAACAATGGTGGTGGGGGAGAAGGAGGGGGAGAGAGAGGAGAATCTTTTTTTAAATTAGTTAATTAATTTGAGAGAGAGCACAAGTAGAGGGATCACTAGGCAGAGGAAGAAGCAGGCTCCCCACTGAGCAAGGAGCCTGATGTGGGGCTCCATCCCAGGAGGCTGGGATCATGACCTGAGCCGAAGGCCGATGCTTAACCAGCTCAGCCACCCAGGGGTCCCAGAGAAAGGAGAATCTTAAGCAGTCTCCATGCCCAGCATGGAGCCCACAGCAGGGCTTGATCTCACAACCCTGAGATCATGACCTGAGCAGAAATCAAGAATGGGACACTTAACCAATTAAGGCACCCAGGTGCCCCTATTTTAACCATATTTAAGTGTACATTTTGGTGGCTTACCTACATTCACATTGTTGTGCAACCAACACCATCATTCATTTCCAGAGCTTGCTCATCTTCCTAATCTGACACTCTGTCCCTGTTAAACACCAGTTTCCCCTTCCCCCTCCCCCAGCACCCGGCAAGCACCATTCTAGTCTGTCTCTATGAATTTGACTACTCTAGGGACCTCATGTAAGTGGAATCATAAAATATTTGTTCTTCCTTGATTGGCTCCTATAATCAGTCTCTTGACTATTCCTTTTATTTTATTTTATTAAAGATTTTATTTATTTATTTGACACAGAGAGCGATTACAAGTAGGGAGAGAGGCAGGCAGAGAAAGAGGAGGAAGCAGGCTCCCTGCCGAGCAGGGACCCCGATGTGGGCCTCGATTCCCGGACCCTGGGATCATGACCTGAGCTGAAGGCAGAGGCTTTAACCCACTGAGCCACCCAGGCGCCCTTGACTATTCCTTTTAAATCAGAAAATCAAGACTGATCTGTCAGATCCTTTAGTGTGTCAGCATTTCTTTTACATTACACATACTTTAAATGCCAAATATATTCAGGTTTCCCCAAATATGACAAAAACCTGCTTGTGAGCTTAAAAATATTACCAGTATGTGTTTCATTTACTTCAGTGAGTTTGGTTTTAATTCTAAATCTTCCCAGTATTGAGATAGATTACCCACTAAAGGGACACTTTTTCAGCTGAAAAGAAGTTGGGCTACAGTCCCCAGGACGGGCTACTCACCTCCAGGGCCGCACGTGTCAAGGGCAGTTCTTCCTATGCAATAAGTGTGCCTGCTGGGCCTTCTTTAAATTGTTGCTGTGGTAACTGGGAACTCCAAGGCCAAACCCTGCAGATGGCATTGGCTTTACAAACTATGGTCCCTAAATTCAGATTAAGCCTATAAGGTATGTTTTCATAATCTCTTAATTTTATTACCTGATTTAGGCAATAAAAATTGTGTAAACTGCCTCCCCATCCCCACACTTCCTGCACACTTCTAGATTTCTTCTTGATTTGATCAAATTAAACCCAAATAATCTATTAGAAGTTGGGTTTCTTCTTCCCCTCCCCCTCCCCCTCCCCCC
>LNAC01000014.1:5181219-5235134 GCA_002007465.1 Ailurus styani
TTAACCCACTGAGCCACCCAGGCGCCCCATGTTGTCCAATCTTAACTTATTTTACAACAAATGTAGTCTTTAAAAATTAAATTCAAGGCGCCTGGGTGGCCCAATCAGTTAAGCATCTGATCCTTGATTTTGGCTCGGGTCATGATCTCAAGGTTGTGAAACTGAACACCCTCCACCCCCATGAGGTGCCACTCTGGGTGTGGAGACTCCTCAGGATTCTCTTCTCCCTCTGCCTCTCCTCTGCACTGCTCGCGTGTGCGTGTGCACACACACTCTCTCTTTCTCAAAAAATAAATAAATAAATACAATGTGTTTTTCAGAGGCTTCTGGGTGGCTCAGTGGGTTAAGCCTCTGCCTTCAGCTCAGGTCATGATCTCAGGGTCCTGGGATCAAGCCCCACATCAGGCTCTCTGCTCGGCAAGGAGCCTGCTTCCCCCTCTCTCTCTGCCTGCCTCTCTGCCTACTTGTGATCTCTCTCTCTCTCTCCCTCCGTCAAATAAATAAATAAATTTTTAAAAACAAACAAAAAAAAACCCTGTCTTTCAAATACCCACTGTGTGCTGTAGATTTTCTTTTATTTTCACTAAAGGTACTTTATCTTTTTAAAAAAGATTTTATTTATTTGAAAGAGAGAGCAAGCACAAGTTGAGGGGTGTTTTGGTGGGGAGGGGCAGAGGGACAAGCAGACTCCGTGCTGAAGGAGAGCCCGTTGTGGAGTTCAATCCCAGGACCCTGAGATCATGACCTGAGTCAAAATCAGATGCTTACCTGACTGAGCCACCCAGGCATCCCTTCACTACTTTAAATTTTATTTATTATTTTTTTAGAGAGAGAGAGAGAGGAAGTGGGGAGAGGGAGAGGAGAGAGAGAGAATCTTAAGCAGGCTCCATGCCCACTGCAGAGCCAACATGGGCCTTGATCTCACAACCCTGAAATCATGACCTGAGGTGAAATCAAGAGTCAGATGCTTAACCAACTCAGCCATCCAGGCACCCCTAACTTTTAGCTGTCTTTCCCCCCAACCCAGATTTTATTTATTTATTTGACAGAGAGAGAGAGCACAAGCAGGGGGAGCAGCAGAGGGAGAGGGAGAAGCTGGCTACCTGCTGAGTAGGGCAGATGTGGGGCTTGATCCCAGGACCCTGGGATCACTACCTGAGCTAAAGGCAGACACTTAACTGAGCTGTCCAGGCACTCCAACTTTTAGTTTTATTTTTATCTAAGTAATATATACATACAATGTAAAAAGTCAAATAGTACTATGAGGTTTATGATGAAAACAGCGCCCTCTGTCTCATCTCTTCTGAAATCCAGTTCCTAGAGGCAATAGCTTTCAAGTAACGCCCTTGGCCATTTCTTCTGGGATTTGCTTCCCTATTTTTAGGCAACATGACTGTATTGATGTTTCTTATTTGCAATCTTGCTATTGTCTGTTGAATTCTATACTAGGATGAATTCTGCAAGTAATGAGAGTTCTGACTAGTAATGGCCAGAGCAATAAAGACATTTTAATTATCTCGTAAGATGAGAGTGGTTTCAGAGTGGATCCAGTGGCTCATGGTATCAGGACACTACATTACCCTGGACTGTGGTTTCTCTTAGCCCCCCTTCCTCTTTGGTTGCATGGCCAAGCTTCCCTTCCTCACATGCTAACACACGGCAAGGTCAAGGTGGATAGCAGGAAGAAAGGAGGTGAAAAGGGAAAAGTTCTTGCCCTTTATCAGGGAGGAACATCAATGGAACATTGTATAAGTCTATGCTGTGAAAATGCCTTCATCCATGTTGTTAAGAAAATATAATTTATGACTATTGGCTTCCTGTGGCTACTATAACCAATTACCGCTGATTGGGTGGGTTAAGGCAACAGAACTTCATCCTCCAATAGTTCTCGAGGTCAGAAGTTCAAAATTACCACCACTGAGCTGAAATCAGGGTGTCAGTTGGGCCACAGTCTCTCCAGAGGTTCTAGGAAAATATGTATTCCTTGCCTCTTCCAATTTATAGTGATGGCTGGCATTCCTTGGTTTGTGGCCACACCACTCCAATTTTCAAGGCCCAGATCTTCAGCTCTCTCTCAGCTCTGTCTTCTCAACACCTTCTCCTCTATTTATGTGTGCCAATTCTCCCCCTGCTTCCCTCTTATAAGGATACAAGTGCTTGTATTTTGGCCCTACTCGAATAACCCGGGATAATCTGCCCATCTCAAGATCCTTGACTTAATCTGCAAAGACCCCTTTTCCAAATAAGGTAACATTTCCAGATGCCAGGGATTAGGACCTGATACCTTTGACCTATTACCATGACCTATCAAACCAAAGAACTTTTGAGTTATTAATATAATTAAGTGAGGCCAAGGTCGTAAGTAAATCTGGGCTCTCTTCCCTCCATTAGAGGACAGAGTTTCTAACATTTCCTTCTATTCACTGTAAGGAGATAAGGACGTTTCCTAGCAGACTGCTTTATTACGGAAATGAATCTCTACCCAAACTTAGCTCTTTTGAGACTTTTGAGAGTTTGTGAGGGAGATTTTTCTGGTTGCGACAATGCTGAGTGTGTGTGTGTGTGGGGGGGTGTTCCTGGCATTTAGTGGGGGAAGGCTAGGGATCCTTGCCAACCTGCGTGTGCAGGGTAGTCTGACACGATGAAGAACCAACGGTCCCATCCTCCCAACTTTCAAATATCCTACCAGATATCTTTGTAGGTGAAAAACATGTTTGTAATTAGAACCCAATTTATTTAATGTATTATTGTATTTATAAACACAGTATTTCTGGTGTGGCTTTAATATACACTGGTTCATCTTATTCTTTGGTTTCGAATATTACTAAGAGGTGACCACCATTTTGGAGAGTGATATTGCCAGTGGTAGTAGCATTAGTACCATCTGAGTCACCACTGCAATAACTTTGAATCAGTCTACGTTTGTAGCTGACCAGAAGACATATTTTGTTATATGTATTATTTTACTAGAAATGTCTTTTTATTTTTTAAAAAAGATTTTATTTATTCATCTGAGAGAGAAACAGAGAGAGACAGAAAGAGCACACAAGCAGGGGGAGAAGCAAAGGGAGAGGGAGAAGCAGGCTCCCTGCTGAGCCAGCCGGGAGCCTGATGTGGAGTTTAATCCCAGGACCTAGAGATCATGACCTGAATCAAAGGCAGACGGCTAACCATTTGAGCCACCCAGGCACCCCTAGAAATGTCCTTTTAGCTCTCCTTTTTATTACAGTTAAAGCCATTTGGGACGGCAGTGATGGGCCAGGTATGTCACAGGGCTTACCACGTGGTTGGAGAGGTGAAGCATCAGGGCAAGTCTAGCATCGTCACCAGAGAAATAAATCTAATTGTGGGCTTGAAGTATGGCGAAAACAGTGGGAGGCAATTTTTATTTTTGTCTTTAAACGCACAGGACTTTATGATTCTAATTGAATGTTGTTCCAGAAACTAGAAGAACACGTGGCAGATGGTAGGTGCTTAATAAAATTCTACTCTGGTTACCACGGGTTCTTTTTATTCGACTTGTAATAGAATTCTGTGGCAAACTCTTCTAATTGCTTCATTTATTGAGCTTACTGTGTGCCGTACAGGATGCTAAACACTTTATTGTACCTCATTTAATGCTCAGAACGACCTTGTGGCTCATAGGTATGTACCAAGAGAAATTAAAACTTTTGTTTGCACAAATACCTGTATGCCAGCTTTAGTCACAATATCCAAAACTTGGAAGCAATTCAGATGTCCTTCAACTTGGGAATGGAAAAACAAACTGGCACATCCAGACAATGTCAGTCATTGATAAAAAGGAACTAACTACTGATAGAGGCAAGGACATTCATGAATATCAGATGCATTATGCTAAGTGAAAGCATCTAGACTCCAAAAGCTATATACTCTATGACTCCATTTGTATAACATTTTAGAAAAGACAAAACTATAATGCAAGATAAAAGATCATTGTTTTCCCAGGGCCTGAGGTTTGAGGGGAGGTTGACTGCAAAAGAACAGTATAAGAAAACTTCAGGGTGGGGCGCCTGGGTGGCTCAGTGGGTTAAAACTTCTGCCTTCGGCTCAGGTCATGATCTCAGGGTCCTGGGATCGAGCCCCACATCGGGCTCCCTGCTCAGTGGGGAGCCTGCTTCCTCCTCTCTCTACCTGCCTCTCTGCGTACTTGTGATCTGTCTCATCTCTCTCACTCTGTCAAATAATAAATTAATAAAATCTTAAAAAAAAAAACTTCAGGGTGTTGGGCCTCTCTTGATCTCAGTTGTGGTGGTGATTCTGTGACTATATGGTTGTCAAAACTCAAAGGACTCAAAGAACACAAAAGGAGAGAGATTGTTGTTGTATGTAAATTATACTTTAGTTAAAAAATAAAATCCAGCCATTTCACTTCTGAGTATATACCCCAAAGAAGTGAAAGTTAGGGACTCAAATAGATACTTGTACACCTGTTTTCATAGCACCATTATTTACAGTGGCCAAAATGTCCACTGCCAGATGAATGGATAAACCAAATGTAGTATATAACAATGGAATGGTATTCAGCTTTAAAAAGGAAGTTCTGACATGTGCTATAGCATGGATGAACCTTGAAGACATTATGCTAAATGAAGTAAACCAGTCATAAAAGGACATATATATATTTTTAAAAAGATTTTATTTATGGGCGCCTGGGTGGCTCAGTGGGTTAAAGCCTCTGTTTTCGGCTCAGGTCATGATCTCAGGGTCCTGGGATCGAGGCCCGCATCGGGCTCTCTGCTCAGCAGGGAGCCTGCTTCCTCCTCTTCCTGTCTCTCTGCCTGCCTCTCTGCCTACTTGTAATCTCTCTCTCTCTGTCAAATAAATAAAATCTTAAAAAAAAAAGATTTTATTTATTTATTTGACAGAGAGAGGGATCACAAGTAGGCAGAGAGGCAGGCAGAGAGAGGAGGAAGCAGGCTCCCCGATGAGCAGGGAGCCCGATGTGGGGCTCGATCCCAGGACCCTGAGATCATGACCTGAGCCGAAGGCAGAGGCTTAACCCACTGAGCTACCCAGGTGCCCAAAAGGACATATATTTGTATGATTTCACTTATATGAGGAACTTAGGGTAGTTACATTCATATAGGCAGAAGGAGAATGGTGGTTGCTGGGGGTGAAGGGAAGGAGGGAATGGGGCGTTAGTTTAATGGGTACAGATTTTCACTTGGAAAAGGTGAGAAAGTTCTGGACATAGAGTGTGGTGGTAGTTGCACAACAATGTGAATGAATGTACTTTATACCACAGAACTCTGCCCTTACAAATAGTTATAATGGGGGACGCCTGGGTGGCTCAGTTGGTTAAGCATCTGCCTTCAGCTCAGGTCATGATCCCGGGGTCCTAGGATCGAGTTCTGCATCGGGCTCCCTGCTCAGTGGGGAGTCTGCTTCTCCCTTTCCCTCTGCTGCTCCTCCTGCTTGTGCTTGCTCTCTCTGTCAAATAAATAAAATCTTTTTAAAAATAGGTATAATAGATTTGATGTCATGTACATTTTTACTGCGCGCGCGCACACACACACACGTTTTAGAGAGAAAACAAGGGGCACCTGGGTGGCTCAGTCAGTTAAGTGTCTGACTCTTGATCTCAGTTCAGGTCTTAATCTCAGGGTAGTGAGTTCAAACCCCAGGATGGATTCCACGATGGGTGTGGGGCCTACTGAACAAATGAACAAACGAAAGAAAGAAAACAAAACCCAAAAATCCTTGTAGGAAGGCCAGTTATTTTGCAAGTGAAGGAAGTGATCCTCACAGATGTGCAGAATTTTGCTCAAGTTTTCACAACTGGCAAATTATGATTTGAATGAGGATCTAACTCTCTGACCTGGCATAACAGAAAGAACATTGAATTAGCCCCGGTTATACCACCAGCTTGATGGTGGGGTATTTTGAAAAATCAGATACATCACCAGCATTGAAGTTCTGCTTTTCCAAACGATGTCTCTTCAGGATCTGAAGCCCATTTCAGGAGGGAGGCCAAACCTGCAGTAGCGAATACAGCAGCCACTAGCCACGTGGGGCTACTCAATACTTGAAATGTATTTAATCCAAACTGAGATGTAACTGCCCTTAGTATACAATACACTATGAATTTCAAAGACTTAGTACAAGGAAAAGAATGTAAAATATTAAGATTTTTTATATATTGATTACGTGTTGATAGTTTTTTAGATAGATTATGATATATTGTTAAAATTAATTTTGTTTCTTTGGAAAGTGGATAGCAGAAAAATTAAAAGCACATATGGGTTTTACATTATATTTCTGTTTCACAGTGTTCTGACTTTATACCCTACCGGCATTATAGGAACAAACAGAACTGCCCCACGATACCCTTAAAATGGCTGTACTTGCTTACTGGTGTGGTCAGGGGTCTACTGATACCCAGGCCGGGAATAGTGCCAGCAGTTAGAATTTGCAAATATACCAGAGTGGTATCGAAATGGTACTTTTTTAATTGTAAAAGAATTAGGTGCTCACTGTTAAAAGTCTAATGATATGGAAAAGTGTAAAAAAAAAACCCCATTTCATCCATACCCAATGTTATTTCTGTGCTGATAAAACAGAGGCACCAATATGGAGGATTTTTCCCCCTGTAGCTTAGAAAGATGTAACATTACATAATTACATTGCATTTTTCCCTCTTAAATTATGGTCATCCTTCCATATCAATAAATTCTGAACTGCTTTTAGTAGCAATATAATATTCTGTCTTTTTTAAGGTTTTGTTTTTATTATTATTTTTTTAAGATTTTATTTTTAAGTAATCTCCATTACTTGGGGCTCAACATGGGGCTCAAACCCACAACCCTGAGATCAAGAGTTGCATGCTCTACTGCCTGAGCCAAACAGGCACTCCCACAATCCTAATTCTATCCTAAGGCAATACGTTATTCTCTTATTTGCAGACATTCAGGTTGCTTCCATTGCTTTCTACTACAAACAATTTATAAAAATTAATAAATATTTATAAATTTATTTATAAATAAATTCATACCAATATTCTTATTGATGAGTTTTTTTTGTAGACTAGATTTCCAAAGTTGGATTACTATGTTAAAGAATCACCACTTTGGGGCGCCTGGGCAGCTCAGTCATTAAGTGTCTGCCTTCAGCCCGGGATCCTGGGATCTAGCCCCACATCTGGGCTCCCTGCTCAGTGGTGAGTCTGCTTTTCTCTTTCCCTCTGTGATCTCTCTTGCTCTTATTCTCTCTTTAATAAATAAATAAATAAATAAATAAATAAATAAATAAATAAAATACTAAAGAATCACCACATTGAAAGTTTCAATATTGCCAGAATAGTTCCCAAGAAGGATTACACTATTCTTACACTATCCAAGTTTACACTATCATCAGTAATATATGTGTACTTTTCTCACACCCTTACAAGCAACAGATATAAATCTTTTTTTTTTTCATTTTTTTCAAATTCGAGGGTGGAAAATCTTCTCATTTTCTTAGGAACTGCATTTTCTTGGCTACCAATGAAGTTTCTTGTTTATTAGCCATTTGCACTTCCTTTCCTATAACATGGCCAGTTTGTATCCTTGGCCCATTATCTCATCTTTTTTGTTTTGTTTTGTTTTCTTATCTATTTGTAGGAGTTCTTTGTACAGTACAGATATTAACTCTTTAGACTCCCAAATTTACATCTTCCCCTCAGCCCTCTGCCTTGAACTCTGCACACATCTAATTGCCCATTGCGTCTCCACTTGGGTGACTTAGAGCCATCTCAAACTTATCATGTCCCAAACTGAATTTCTGGTCTTTCACAGAAAATCTGTTTCTCCCACAATATCCCGCATCTCAGTAAATGACAATTCCATGCTTCCAAGTTGCTCACTGTCGTCTTTGAGTCCTCTTTCTCTCACAACTCACATCCATTTGCATATTGTGTTAGCTCTGCTATCCAAGTACATCCAAATCTGACTACTTCCTCTGAATTCTACTGCAGCCGCCCTGATCCATGTCACTATCATCTTTCTCCTGGATTCTAGCAATAATGTTCTGAACAAACAACTGTTTTCCGTTGGTTTTTGCTCATTTCAATAGCAGCCAAAAAAGATATTTATAAAACTATGGAAGATAAGCCATATCAGATGAACCCCTCCTGCCCTCTGCCCTCCACAGACTTCCAGTCTCACTTAGTAGTAAAAGCCAGGGTTTTTATCATGCATGGATGTTGTACTTGGTCAAATACTTTTTCTGTGTCTATTGAAATGATCATATGGTTCTTATCCTTTCTCTTACTGATGTGATGTATCACACTGATTTGTGAATAGTGGACCACTCTTGCAATCCAACAATAGAAAATCCAGAAATAAACCCACAATTATATAGTGAACTAATCTTTGACAAAGCAGGGAAGAATACCCAATGGGGAAAAGTCTCTTCAACAAATGGTATTGGGAAAACTGGACTACTTCCTTATACCATATACAAAAATAAATTCAAAATGGATTAGAGACCTCAATGTGAGACCTGAAGCCATAAAAATCCTAGAAGAGAGCACAGGCAGTAACTACTCTGACATCAACCAGAGCAACTTTTACTAGATAGGTCCCCTGAGGCAAGGGATACAAAAGCAAAGATAAACTATTGGGACTACATCAGAATAAAAACTTCTGCACAGCAAAGGGAACAATCAACAAAACTAAAAGGCAACCAAAGGAATGGGAGAAGATATTTGCAAATGATATATCTAATAAAGAGTTAGTATCCAAAATATATAAAGAACTTCTACAACTCAACACCCAAAAAATACCTAATTAAAAATTGGGCAGGAGACATGAACAGACATTTCTCCAAAGACGACATACAGATGGCTAACAGACACATGAAAAGATACTCATCATCACTTACCATCAGGGAAACGCAAATCAAACCACTACGAGATATCACCTCACACCTGTCAGAATGGCTAAAATCAATAATACAAGAAACAACAGGTGTTGGCAAGAATGTGGAGAAAGGGGAACCCACTTGCACTGTTAGTGGGAATGCAAAGTGATGCAGCCACTGTGGAAAACAGTATGGAGTTTCCTCAAAAAGTTAAAAACAGAACTAACCTGTGATCCAGCAATTGAGCCGGGTGAGGTATAGAATTGTTGAATAAAATAAAACACTTAAAAGAAGAAGTGAAACCAGTCATTTCATTGGCCCCCAGGGTGCTACAACCACCCCTTACAACCTCATGCTCTACTATTTACTCTGTTGCAGTTTCCAGCCACAGGGGCATGTT
Source organism: Ailurus styani (assembly GCA_002007465.1). Lineage (NCBI taxonomy): Eukaryota > Metazoa > Chordata > Mammalia > Carnivora > Ailuridae > Ailurus > Ailurus styani. The sequence goes on from LNAC01000014.1 coordinate 5,190,479, forward strand.
GCTATTTCTTGAACAGGCAGACATACTCCTGCCCCACGACTTTTTGACTTGTACTTTCTGGCTGGAATGATTTCCCTTAGAATGGCTTGCTCCATCTTTTCAAATCTTTAGCACCACTTTTTTTTTTTTTTTTTTACTTTTTACTTTTTTTAAGTAGGCTCCACACCCAGCACAGAGCTCAACATGGGGCTGGAACTCACAGCGGTAGGATCAAGACCTGAGCTGAAATCAAGAGCGGGTCGCCCAACCAAATGAGCCACCCAGCGCCCCTAATACCATCTAACAATCTATGTGTTTTACTTGATGGTTTTATTATTTGTTTCTCTACACCATAGTATAAACTCCAAGGTCAGGATTTTTGTCACTTTTTGTTCACAGCTATATCCTCGGTGCTGCCCGTTTGGTAGGTGCTCAATAGAATTAGGAGAATGAGCATGTAGGTAAATATTTTCCTGAGTTTGTCGCATGTATTTATGTTTTTGATGTCTTCTGCCATGCAAAATACTTTTATTTACATACATCTGTTGGCTTTGAATCTTTTTTTTTAAGGCTCAACTTTTGTCCCCTCAGGGACTGTTCTGACCTAATATTGTTTCATTAAACTTTTTATTGGGGAAAATTTTAAACGCACACGAGCGAGATACATCTCATTATTCCTCTTTCGGAAATTCCATAAAGGCAGAGACGAAATTCCGATTTCTCAGTCTCCATCTTCTGCCGGGACCTCAGGAACATCGGGGAACGTGTTTCCAAAGAATGAATTAACAGCACGAGGGTTCTCTGGGGCAGATGCCTCTCGGGCCCCTCAGACAGCCCAGCACAGTCCCGGAGGCGGCAGTTCGCTGACTGAAGGCGGCCGTCCTGGTTTCTTCCGCCAGGCCCGACCCTCTCGTGGACACGCTCGCTGCCGCCTCCAGGTTTGGCCTAGGTTGCCAGAATGGGAGGAGCTCTGACTTCCGACTGAACAAAGTTTTTCCTTGTGCCCGCCGATCCCGGCCCCACCCCGGCCAGAGGCCATCTCACCGACTAGGCCTCTCCGCCGCCGACGCTCCCCGCGCGCGTTCCCCCTTCTCCAACCCTCCTTTTCCCCTCCCCCCGGCAGTGGCGGTTGGTCGCGCGCCGTCGTCCCTTTCCCGCCCCCTCCGCTAACGAGCGGGCTTCAGACCCTCTGGGATTGGCTGCGCCTGAGTGCATCTTCTTTCAGCCTCTCTGATTGGATGCAAGACGCGCGGGATGTGAGCCCCGATTGGCTAGGTCAGGGCGCCTGCGCGGCGGGGTTCTCGGTCGCCAGCCATTCCTGGGGAGGACTGCCGGCCGGTCGGACGTCTCGCCTGTCGCTGGAGGAGAGGTCCCGGCTCTCCGGGAAGGCGGCTGCGGCGGCAAAATGAAGATATTCGTGGGAAACGTCGATGGGGCGGATACAACTCCAGAGGAGCTAGCAGCCCTCTTTGCGCCCTACGGTACGGTCATGAGCTGCGCCGTCATGAAACAGTTCGCCTTCGTGCACATGCGCGAGAACGCAGGCGCGCTGCGCGCCATCGAGGCCCTGCACGGCCACGAGCTGCGGCCGGGGCGCGCGCTCGTGGTGGAGATGTCGCGCCCACGGCCTCTTAACACTTGGAAGATTTTCGTGGGCAATGTGTCGGCTGCGTGCACGAGCCAGGAATTGCGCAGCCTCTTCGAGCGCCGCGGACGCGTCATCGAGTGTGACGTGGTGAAAGGTAACGCGGGGGCGCGCGGGGCGGGGGCGCGGGCGCGGGCGCGCTCTGGGCACTCTGCTTGTTAGCCACGCCCCTTTCCCGGGGGTCGGTCACCGCGCGGTTGGGGAGGTGGGGAAGTCCGCGGGAGCGAGGCCGGAGGTATTGGGGGCGCGTTGGGTAGAGCCACCCTCCTCCCTTGCGGTCCAAGCACCATTCTCCAGATGGGAGGAAGCGGCTCTGGGTGGGTTCGGCGGCCAATGTGAGCCGAGCTACGGGGCCGGGGACGCGCCTGACAGACTTGCGAGTGTACCGGGGGCGCGCCTTCCACTGGTCTCCTGGGCCTGGCACCGAGCGGAAATTGGGAAGTGACGGGCACAAGCCGGATCATGGATTGGGGAAGATTTCGCCACTTCCCCACTTTCTCTCCAGACGTCGGTCAGAGAGCAAGGGAAGAGGGAAAAGGTGGGGGCTGACGCCCCAAGGCCACCCTCGTGTTCCCTCCCGATGAATGCTCCTGAGCGGAAGGTAACGGGGCCCTTGGACGTTTCTCGGGCTGGGATCTTTTAGCTTTGTGTGGCATGGGTCTACTCGTGGGTACAGGAGGGGCCCCTTCCGAATCACTTTGGCCTTTCAATATCGTTAGGTGGGTTAGGCGTGGCAACGCTGTTTTCTAAGTCCCTCAAACTTGGGTTTTTTCTTTGGGTTTGATTTTACATCTATAAACTGGAAACCCGGACCTTTTCAATGTGGAAGGAGGCTTGTTTTACGAAGGCCTCTTTTCCTCAACCTTTATTTGCCAGCCCATGCCCTCGGGGCGGTGTTCTTTTATTAGGTCGGTGATTTTGCAAGGGGGCGTGTACTCTGTGGCTGAGGGGGACGTGGAGAGGGATGTGTGAGAGGTCTTCGTTAAACATTGGCAAAACAGATTTACTTGCTGTTCGTCTTTGCTGGAGTAGTCTAATTCTTAGGGTAGGTCCCTAGTTTGCCTTGAGAAAAATATATCACTGTAATTTAGGCCCGACTTCTTTTTGGGACCCCGTTGACTTTTGTAGTCTAGATTTCTATCCTGTAAGTTCTATTTGTTTTACGTTGGCAAAGTTTGATGGGATAGCCCTCGTGTGTGTGGCCAGTTTCTGTTCCTGTTGAGAACAGATCAGAGTAAACTTTGCCATCTTCAAGGATGCAACCTGGGGGAGCATCTGATGCCCTACTGGTGTTGGAGTCATGCCTGCCCTTATCCTGTGTGAAAAGTTTTGGGGATAGGAAATAAATTGGTGCAGGTGCTTATTTCCACCAAGACACTTCATTTGCTTTCTTGGAAAGGCATATCTTTTGGGCCATTTGGTTTTTTTGGAAACTGGGAAAGTGTAAAGGGTCGTAGTCTCCACTGCTAGGAGCAGCTCCTTGTTCTGCATTAATATCGCATTCTATTTTCCTCAACTCAGTTATGCAAGTCTAAAAATATCCAGAATCAAGCTTTCCTGCCGGTGCTCTGTGGCAGGCTCTGTGGTGCATTGATTTTTGTTTTTGTTTAGAGTTGAGAGTAGAAAGGACTTCAGATTGGGCATCTGGCCAGGAAATGGATGGGGGGGGTACATGACTCATTATGAGAGTTCTGTGTTTAATTAATCTACCAAGTTTCTTTTGTGGCTCTCAGGCAAGATGACTACTAGATTGGAAATCTAGAAACTAGCATCTGAGGGAATTGTCTCCATGGAATTCATTGGTCAGGAAGCTTGCTTTCAGGTGGCAATTAGGCAAAAATTTTCCTGGATTCACTCTGGACTGAGACCAAGTGACAGTGGTGGGGAGGGTGAAGTGGATAACTGCATGTGGTTTATAGAACTCCTGGCTGATTCCTAGTAAGAAAGCGAAAGTTTTGTCTATTTTATCCTTTTGTAAACATTCAGTTAGCAGAAATGTGTTAATTTCCTCAAGGAGTAGTGGTTAGCTGTTTTTTGTAGTTACTGGGGTAAGTACCAGAGGTCCTGATACACTTTGATATAAGAGACTCTGGGAAAGATTTGACTGTCATATTCTCCACTAATGCTTTTCTTTTACTCTGGGGTGAAAGAAAGTGAGGTTTTTAAGTTGGGAATGTGGTAGAAGAGACTGCTCTGGCTTTATAAACACTAATTTCTTGGGTTGGGAATGGGCATTTGGTGATCGAGTCTTCTGCTCTTGGGCTGTGAGGTCTTTGAAAAGCACCGAAGCTTGGGGTGGCACAGGACAACCAGTTCTGTTTTATTTCACAGAGGAAAAACATAGTTGCTTGGTTACCCCTGAAGCTTAGATATGATTTGATTTACAGAGCAAAAATCTCCATAGCAACAGGTGTTATAACTACTGTCCACGGGTTACATTCTATTGGGTGTTCAAAAAATGAAGTATGAGAGTTGCTGACAGCTTTAGGAACCATTTAGGCTTCACGGGAGGTCTGAAAGGCAGAAGAGGAAAGTGTTTCCTGTTTTTTTGTAGGTGGCCATTTTACCCTCCTGTACACAAATGTAGTTTAAAGTTAAGAGATTTCTATTCTTAGGGTAGGAAAACTTTTTTTTTAAGTTAACATATAATGTATTTGCTTCGGGGGTTCAGGTCTGTGAATTATCAGTCTTACACAGTTCACAGGACTCACCATAGCACATACCCTCCCCAATGTCCATAAGCCAGCCACCCTATCCTCCACCTGCCCCCCCTCTCCCAGCAACCCTCAGTTTGTTTGCTGAGATTAAGAGTCTCTTATGGTTCTCCCTCCCCAGTCCCATCTTGTTTCATTTTTTTCCCTCCCTACCCCCCACAGTCCCCCGGCCTGCCTCTCATTCCTCATATCAAAGAGATCATATGATAATTGTCTTTCTCTGATTGACTTATTTCGCTTAGCATAATACCTCTAGGGGAAAACTCATTTTTCTAGGTTTTCTTTACTTTGGTTCTAGAGGCACTGTGATGCCACCAGACCGTAGGTGATCTGTGTAAAACATTGTTTGTTAGTGCCTTTAAGTGGAGTGGATTTCTTTTAGAGGTTACTGTTTCTTGAACTAGCTCTTCAGACAGGTGGGTTCCTGGAGTTCTCTAGATTTTTGGTTTTTCATCGTCCTGGGATTAAGTGGGTTCCTGGGCATCTTTCCTCGGGCTAGGTCTTGGTTTGGCTGCTGGCTGTGATAGGGTAAGGCCTGATGTGATTGAATCAGCTGTACAACCAAGTCACACATCTCTTTATAACCGTCCGGCTTAGGAACTTTTTGGTGTAAATTGGTTATAAGTGTACCTGTCGGCTTTTTTAAAAACCAGTGATAAAAATCAGTGATATAACTCATCTGGGGTCACTTGAATTCTACATGTGAAATCGCAGTTTTCAAACTTCAGCTTAGTTGGTTTTTTTTAAACAAAACCCAGCTAAATAGGGAGCAGACAGTGGGATGTCCTGTTGCTCTTGTAAACTGAAGTTTTTGTTGTTGTTGGGTGTTTTTCCCTAGCTTGTTCTAGTCTCAGGAATCTGTGGGTGAGTTAACCAGGACTATAATACCATTCGTTAATATTCTTTCATAGTGCCTGGAGATTTTTTTCATTTCCCTTAATCTGCCTGCAAGCTCCCATTTTCTGCTTGCCAGTTGCATTCTCTGGAGGCTCAGCCACGCCTCTGTTTTTAAGGAGATCTCTGACCACCAGTATCTATTTTTAGCTACCTTTACCCAAAGTGGAGGTGAGAGACCGTAGGACAGTTCTAGTACCTTGTGGCTAAGCCAAAAGGAACACTTCTGTTTAAATTGGTAGGTAGGAAATCAGGTTCTGATCATGGGGGTGTGAGGATTGAGAGTTGTGATGGTTTGGTTTGTTTATCATCTCTGGCAGGTTCTAAGCTTGCATATACAAATGTTACGGTAGCTCTTGTTTTTTATTATTACAAATGAAGGAAAGTATTCTGTAGGGAGAGAAGCCTATGGTTTATTCCTAGACTTAAATAAGCATCATAATTCTTTATCATTATATAGCTATTTATATTTTGCTAGGCACTTTTATTTTATTTCAATCTCCTAACTCTGAGGTGGGTAGGACAGATTTGGCAAGTCAGTGATACCTGGACCTATAACTGAGGCTTTTAAGTGCCTAACCCAGGAGTCCTTGTGCTGTACCATACTTCTGATTTGTACCTGTTGATTATATTTTTATTTTCATTTGTAAAAGATGCAGGTCGGTGGCATTGCCTCATGTTGAGAAAAATGACTTGCGCTCTCAGAGCAGCTAGAGAGGGCATCCCAGTATGAAAATTTCTAGAAATTAGGGGACACTTATTTCAAGTTTATTTAAAAGGATTTCTTATCTTCAAGAATGGAATTTTAGTGATTTTGTCCAGGTAGTTCTTCATTTCCTAAACTAACATGAGAGAGATGATGTCTTGGTACTTATTACTTAAGTAGCCACAGATTCAGATGGGTTTAAGTACATGGCTTTATCTCCCATGACCATGATCTTGTCATTGTTTTTCATATCCTGCTTGCACCATTATGGTTTGTGAGTTTGGACAGGAATAAGAATTTCTTCCACTCCTCCCCTCTTCTAATCTAAAATTGACTCCTTCTGTGTGGTAGATGAGTAGGACTTTGAGATCAGCGTCCTATCTTAAGTCTGTATCCCACTATAGCTCATTCACATCCCCGAATGAGGACCTCAAGGGTAACCTGCTTAGCAGAGCCTACAAGCTGCAGTAATTGCAGCTTCTCACCTTGAATCTAGGAAACCAGATCTTTCCTGTAAATAGTCGCCCTCTGAACAGAAGTCCAAGGGGTAAGGTGTATTTCTGTCTTTTGAAGAGGAACAAGTAGAGGATATAATGTAGCCTGGGGCAGGGGGCTTGGGCCTGAACTCAGCCAGGAGGCTTGGTTTCCATTCCCACACATCATTGGCTTACGTGGGTTCTGGCTTCTCCTGTTCTAAGTTTTAAAATTTCTAGTCATGTTACACGGTTCTGCCTTACACATTGACTTCTCAGGGATAGACTGGTAGTGAAGGGGCACGGAAGAATTGGCATTCTGTTCGCGGCTCTAATTTTGATTTAGGGCAAGCCATATAAATTCTCTGAGTATGTATAATAGAGATAATGATCCTTTGCTCTGCCTGTCTCAAGGGATTGTTGTGAGGCCCAAATGAAGGCCTGTGCATGGAAGTATTCTGAGAAAAGGGGAGAATCACATTGGAGGAATTTAATGAACTATGCATTGCAGTCTAGCTCTCTTGCTTTAATTGGACCCTGGGCTGAGACATGGGTCCTGCTAAGACATAGTGGTCATTTCCAGTGTTTCAGAGTTAAGCTTCAAAGGTGAGCAGTAGTGTTTGGTGACCTTGGTTTAGAGAACACTAAATAATTGAGTGGTCCAGGAACCCTTTCTGTGTTTTTTTCTGTGGTTTACACTTACAGGAGCTGGAAAGATTTTTATCCTGTGTTACAGTTCATCTTTGCTCTTCTCTTGCCAGAAAGTTGGGTGAAGTAGCAGGGGAACAGGGGAGAATGGGGAGAAGGCCATAGGGAAAGGTGACTGCTTGGGACAGTCGGAAGCTTTGTTATGTGGGAGCCACGTTTTAGGACATACTCCTGGAGAGGAGGGTTTGGAGGCCTGGAGGTAGCTGGCAACAGCTGGGTGCTGTTGTGTGTCCAGTTTGGGACCCATCAGGTAGCATGCCCTGCCCCCCTAATTGCTAACCCTCTGTCTGCTGCTTTATCAGACTACGCGTTTGTTCACATGGAGAAGGAAGCAGATGCCAAAGCCGCCATCGCGCAGCTCAACGGCAAAGAAGTGAAGGGCAAGCGCATCAACGTGGAACTCTCAACCAAGGGTCAGAAGAAGGGGCCCGGCCTGGCTATCCAGTCTGGGGACAAGACCAAGAAACCAGGGGCTGGGGATACGGCATTCCCTGGAACTGGTGGCTTCTCTGCCACCTTCGACTACCAGCAGGCTTTTGGCAACAGCACTGGTGGCTTTGATGGGCAAGCCCGTCAGCCCACACCACCCTTCTTTGGTCGCGACCGCAGCCCCCTGCGCCGTTCACCTCCCCGAGCCTCCTATGTGGCTCCTCTGACGGCCCAGCCAGCCACCTACCGGGCCCAGCCCTCAGTGTCGCTGGGAGCTGCCTACAGGGCCCAGCCTTCTGCATCTTTGGGTGTCGGCTATCGGACTCAGCCCATGACAGCCCAGGCAGCCTCTTACCGCGCTCAGCCCTCTGTCTCCCTTGGGGCCCCATACAGGGGCCAGCTGGCTAGCCCTAGCTCCCAGTCTGCTGCAGCTTCCTCGCTTGGCCCATATGGTGGGGCCCAGCCCTCGGCCTCGGCCCTCTCCTCCTATGGGGGTCAGCCAGCTGCGGCTTCCTCGCTCAACTCCTATGGGGCTCAGGGGTCCTCCCTTGCCTCCTATGGTAACCAGCCATCCTCTTACGGCGCGCAGGCTGCCTCTTCCTATGGGGTTCGTGCGGCTGCCTCCTCCTACAACACCCAGGGAGCAGCTTCCTCCCTAGGCTCTTATGGGGCCCAGGCAGCCTCTTATGGGGCCCAGTCTGCAGCCTCCTCACTAGCTTATGGGGCCCAGGCAGCTTCTTACAATGCCCAGCCCTCGGCCTCTTACAATGCCCAGTCTGCCCCGTACGCTGCACAACAGGCTGCTTCCTACTCTTCCCAGCCGGCTGCCTATGTGGCACAGCCAGCTACAGCTGCTGCCTATGCCAGCCAACCAGCCGCCTACGCTGCACAAGCCACTACCCCAATGGCTGGCTCCTATGGGGCCCAGCCGGTTGTTCAGACCCAGCTGAATAGTTATGGGGCTCAAGCATCAATGGGCCTGTCAGGCTCCTATGGGGCTCAGTCAGCTGCTGCGGCCACTGGCTCCTATGGTGCTGCAGCTGCCTATGGGGCCCAGCCTTCTGCCACCCTGGCAGCTCCGTACCGCGCTCAGTCGTCAGCCTCATTGGCTGCTTCCTATGCTGCCCAGCAGCATCCCCAGGCTGCTGCCTCCTACCGTGGCCAGCCGGGCAATGCCTACGATGGGGCAGGTCAGCCGTCTGCAGCCTACCTGTCCATGTCCCAGGGGGCCGTTGCCAACGCCAACAGCACCCCGCCGCCCTATGAGCGTACCCGCCTCTCCCCACCCCGGGCCAGCTACGACGATCCCTACAAAAAGGCTGTCGCCATGTCGAAAAGGTACTGTATGCCCCCCCGCCTCTGCCCCCAGCTGGGGCTTAGGGCAAGGGGCTGAGGTTGGCATGGGAGGGAAACTGGAGCCATTGGCCCCTCCCTTGGTCTTCTCTCCTCTACTCCCATGGGATGTCTGAAGGCCGAGGGGGTTGATGTCTGTGAACTTTTCTGGTCACCAGGGTTCAGGTGGAGCGTTAGTGCTCAGCCTGGGGTGGTACCAGCTAGTCAGGCTGGGAAAAGTGTCACCTGTCTAGGCTAGCCCAAGTGCCATTGGAGCTACTGCCTGCAGGATTGTGGCCCGTAGCCTTTCCCACCGTCTCAAGGATCCTTAAGCCTGTTACGTGGTTGTCCTGGCTTTGGTGGGGTGGGTTCGAGAAAGAGTAGTCCCTTCGGCACTCACTGGCTGAAGGGAAGGTGTATGAGGTGCGTCCACTCTTTGGGAAGTTGGGGACCTTGCTTTCGTCCGCCGTTCTGTTGCTAAACAACCAAGGTCTTTCTGTGCAGGGCCCAGGGGGGATAGTTTGTTTGTGGTTTGGGAATGTAGACCAGATCCACCTCAGCCAGTTGAGAAGGGAGGGCTTCGGTGGTGGGCTTGGTTTCCCACTGAGTTGAACCAGGCTTGATTTCTTGCCCTGGATAGGGTGATGAGCCTTCTGACAAAATCTTGTTTGTTGGAGACCAATCTGATCACACCCTCCCTATCCCCATTGGCATCTCCCCCATGCCCACCTGGAGCCCTCCCCTCAATTGTCTCATTCACCAACTGTCTTCTTCTCTCGACTAGGTATGGTTCCGACCGGCGTTTAGCCGAGCTCTCTGATTACCGCCGTTTATCAGAGTCGCAGCTTTCGTTCCGCCGCTCGCCGACAAAGTCCTCGCTGGATTACCGTCGCCTGCCCGATGCCCATTCCGATTACGCACGCTATTCGGGCTCCTATAATGATTACCTGCGGGCAGCTCAGATGCACTCTGGCTACCAGCGCCGCATGTAGGGCCATCCTGGGATGGGGCACCACAGGGAGGGAAGGAGAAAGGTGGGGTAGGGTGCAGACCCGGGTTATAACCACTGGCCCATACCTCTCCCGTTTGCGGTTTTTCATCCCCTCTACCCTGTGGGCCTTCCCCAGGAGATGATCCTTTTGAGTGTTCGGCAGTAACCTACTTTGTTCCTTCGCCTCAGCAGCAAATCTTGCTACTGGCTCTAGATCTGCGGTTTCCCCTTTCCCCTGCCTCCCATCTCCCAGGATGGGAATTTCTTTTATGTTTTTATTTTTTCCTGGCTCCCTTTTATTTTTGTGCGCGATATTTAAGGTCGTCTGGATGGGGAAGCAACCTGCAGCTGAGGTCGGCGGCGCCTTTTTCTTTTTAGATGTGAGGGAGGCCAGGAAAGGGTTAGCTTAACCATTTCCTATGCGCCAAGCTGTGCCAGCAGTCCAGGGGGCCCTGACTTTGTCCCTCTATAGACTGTGTTGAGACTGAGTTCCTGTCGGGACAGTTGGTTGGTATATATCCAAATCCCTACTGTCCCCCCGATGTTCTAGCTGATGCTGAGTGGCACAGTCCCACGTCCCCATCTCCCCAAGTAGGTGGTGTTAGAAAACTTTGATTTTTTTTTCCCTTTTGTATGGACTACAAATAAAACTTGGGGCAATTTGCAGTTTGGAAACCTGGTTGTCATTGTCTTGATTGCACTCAGTTTCAGAGGAGCCAGTTTGACATCCAGGAAGTCATGACAGCTAAAGGAAAGGCAGCTGGAGAACCCCAGGGCAGATAAGGAAAGGGGTTTGAATGTGGGAATTAGTGATTTTCCTGCTGCCCAGAGGGATATAGGTCATCATTGGCCTGCTAGTCTGCCATCTTTAGGACTGGAGAGTCCAGACCAAGTTGCTTGGACTTTCTCAGCCCTTACCTTGAATTGATCACACCAAGATGTAGTAAATTTATTGCCCATTTCCCCCTAACTTATCTCCAGGTCAGAAACAATCTGTGCTCCAGCAGGGTGGTTCTGGGGTATGGCTTCTCAAGTGAGAAGTGGGGAAATGAGCTGCTTTGGTGCTTAAAGTCTAGAGGATTCTCCAGAGGGAGGGCTTGAGTGCTGGAGCTGGGACCCAGAAGGGAGCCAGTGGTGGGGTAGGGGTGATGTCAGTGTCTGGTACTTCCCTGTGGTTAGAGAAAGGAGGAGCAGGGACAGTCGGAAGCAGGTATGGGGGATTTGGCCATAGACCTGGTATTCCGCCTGTTGAACATCATCGTGGAGCGTCCTTCCTGCGTCCTGCCAACTTCTGCCATAATAGTGCCCTGAGACTCAACTTTCCCTATCTCCCATTTGTTAGGGTTTCTAGATGTTTTCTTGCTGGGTTTATAGTTGGTGTCCTCCCAGACTGGGAAGGAGGTGAGGTACAAGCATAACCCAAGAACGGATACTGGGTTAGAGTAATGAATTGAAGATCCTTTCTATACTTGAATTCTGGGACGGGTGGGTGGGTGGGTGAAGGTGGCGTTGAGAGGGCCTGGGCAAAAAAAAAAAAAAAAAAATTCCAGCCAGGGACAAGATGGAAGCTTGGGCTTACTAATAATGAGTGAATAGAAGAAAACTGGTTGGGTGGGAACCTACTGACGTTCCTTTGGGAAAGGGGGCTTTAAAGAGATTTGGGAGCCTGCTGGGGCAAGGCGATTTTGGGGAGTTGTCTGTCAAATCAGGTGGAGTTGAGGTGGGTTCTTTTCTGCCTCCTACTGGCTTCTCATGAATGCGCCTGTGACAGAGTAACTTGCCCCAGATGTTCTCTTCCCTCTGCCCAGTGGGCAAAAGTATATGATCTTTATAACCATGAGCTCTTGTGGATGCTAAGTGGGGTAATTTCAGGGAGTTACTGGGGCCATAGCTCTTTTCCTTGTTTCTCTTTCTGCTCCCTGCTTTGCCTCCAGGTGCTTCGCTGTTCCTTTTCATTTCTTTACAGGACTGGGAGGCGGGGAGTTCAATAGGTTCCTTGTCACTTTTCTGCAGGGAGGGTGGGGTGATCTGATGGCCAAGCTAACAAGCTTAGCACTGGTTATTACTTTGGAAAATAGAGGGTTGGTTGATTACAGGGCTGTGGTTGTGGCTTGTGTATTTGTAATATTTCTTTGTCATGTGGCTTTCTGTCTTCCTTTTTCTTCAGTGAGGGTTCCGTCACTACCCCAATCCCAGGGTTCCTGTGAAAAACAGCTTAATGTGCTCTTGGGGCCAGCGTTCTTTATTGCAGCCCACGTTCTTCAGAGCGACCTGGCCTAGATGATCACTCTATCATCTTTAGGTCCTGATGCCCTTGCTGCCTCAACCCTCAAGTTTTTCGTTGTTTAAGTAGAAGAGGCTACAAAGCTAAATCGTGTCATTCTCTTCTTTCTTGCAGATTGTTTTAAAATTCCCTTCTTACTCTTTTATTTAAAATATGCCACCTGTGTTAATCCTATAGCCCACTCCTTATACTTTGCTTTTTGTGGATTTCTGAGTTCCTGGGTCCTATATAACTTGGAGGTGGTTGGGTTCAGTGAATGGGAGAACAGACATACTATGTGTGTTGGGATAAGAGGGTGGGGTATGGGCTCCCAGTGTCCTTCAGATTTTTGCACTTCTGCATCTATTACCTCTACAACTTGGCCTTCATTGGAGAAGTTTAAGATGATTTATTCCTGGAACAAGATCACATAGAGGCTTCTGACCTTGTCATTCTGCTCCCATCTGAGGTTTGGACTTTGTTTCAAATTTTGTCTGGGGTAGGCCTGGGGCCCCATCCCTTATACTGGAGGTAATGGGACTGTCACTGAGACTCTCGGTCAGCCTCTGGGTAGGCTGCTGTTCTAGTTTGCCCATCAGCTAAGCTCTACCAATGTCGGCGCAGACTGTTTTCCAGTCGTTTTGTCCTGTCAAGCCAAGTAAGCTGACCGTAATAGGGGGATCACTGAGGTCATAATGAAAATAAATTTCCTATATTTATGGACTGTGTGTAATAGAAGGTTGGGTAATAGAGAAGATGGATTGCAGGTTAGGGCTGCCTGATTGGCTCAGTCGGTTAAGCCTCTGCCTTCGGCTCAGATTGTGATCCCTGGGTCCTCAGATGGAGCCTCTGGCATTGGGCTCCCTGCTCAGCGGGGAATCTGCTTCTCCCTCTCTCTCTCCCCTTCCCCCTCCTTGTGCTCCCATTCTCGCAAATAAAATCTTAAAGAAAAACGAATAACAGGTGAAAAACTTATATTCATCTAAATTTTGTAGTTACCTTTAGAGAGATCATAAAGCATAGACTCTAGTTTTCCAAGGAAAAAGAGGAGTTAAAATTATTTCAAGTACAGCTCTAAATCATTTGGAATATTGTGTGTTTATAGTACTGGAAATACGGTGTTCAAGTAGCTGAAGCTTGGGCTGACTTGGAATTTATAATATGGGGAGGCAGGACCTATCTCAATGAACTAGTTACAGTTAATAAACAATACTAAGGTGGTGGAAGATAAGGAAGACGCAGTTCCACCAGTTAAAACTTTCTGGAAATAGGATCTGTTTGGTTGGAAAGTTGACGTGGCACAGAGAGAATGACTAAAGGTATTGGCTCTAAAATGAGGTTTCCTGAGTTTGAATTGTGTTTCTATCACTTAGCTGTGTGATCTTGGATGTGTCAGGAACTCTGCCTCAGTTTTTTCATCTATAAAATGAAGATAATAACATTTATTGAACACTTACTAAGCACCATTAAAAGTGCATTTCATATAGGAATTTCATTTGATCTTCATTGCAGTCCAAATGCCACTAAGTATTTTTAAACCTCTTTTATAATGAGGAAGTTGAGGATGGTAGGTTAAATAACTTTTCTTAAGATCACATAGTTAGAAAGTAGATCAAGGGATTGAATCAGTATTTTGAATTGAACTATCCATGACTTTGTAATCATTTTAATACTGTGGGAGGATCATATGAGAACATATGACAAGTGTAGGGCCTCATATATATATCCACTGCTCTTTAAGTGCTATCTCACAGACATGAGTTAGAACATTCTGGGGAGATCGGGGTGGCCTAGTGGAGCACACATCTGAGCAAAGGACTTTGGATGTTGGTGTGAGTGCAGTATATATGAATCAGTGAAACAGTGGATTTTTTGAATGAGTGGTACCTAGGAGTGAAGTAGGACATGGACCACACCAGTTTTTGTCACTTTCAGTCTCAGACAGCACTTCAGTGTCCTGAGATCAGATTCTCCTTGGATATGGAAAAGAAAGGTATGGGTTAGGAAGCCTGCAAAAACAGTAAGGGGATTGGAGGCTTAGGAAGCTCGCTTGACTGGCCTAGTCAGGGAAGACTAATCTGGACATCCCTGGAGAATACTGATTTTTAATTTGAGCTCTTGTTAAACCAGTAACTCGTTTCTGGATAGGAGCCAGAGTTATTAACGTGTATAAATTAAATATATTCACCCCTAAGGGTGTGAAAGTAGTAGATTTGTTTATTCACATTTGAATAGTTTTCACTGACATCAGTTTTTCCTCCTTAAGTTTGGATTTTTCCCTTATTTCTCTTTCAAGAGTCTAGGCTCCAAGCACTTTTGTCTTTTCAAGATCTGCAGTGAGAATGTATATTTATGCTTGGCTGTGACAGATACCAACTATTTAGATGACTTTGGACAAGTCACTTTACCTTTTAGGTGCTTGGTAACTTGATCAGCAAATTCAGAATCACCCAAATAGCATCTAAAGTGTTCTGGACAAGGTGTTTTTAAAACTCTGCATTCAATCCTATTTTGCATAGTTGGATTGGCAAGGTAGAGGATTTGGACCAGACATTTTTAATTTATAAACCTTAATGGTTTTTAAGGGATGAATATTAAGCTGCTTTAGTACTCGGTAAAATATAGTTGGATAGGTGAGTATCCGTATGGAGATGCTTGAACTGCAAACAGATCTTTCTACCTAAAGCTTCATTTTTTAGCATCTGTCAAGCTAGTCTTCCTGATGGTCAAAAGCTGTAGCATAGGTTACCCCCTGTCTTTTGGGTACCTGCTTTTTCCGTTTGAGGGAGACTGGAAAGCATACTAGGTAATAGGGGTAAAAGTACTTGGTTTTAGAACTAAGGGTCCAGGGTCTTAAGCTGATACTGACCGAAGATCTAAAGTAGTTCTTTTGGTTTCCAAGAAGTTAAGTCTTGAATTCATTCACCCCTGTGTTAACTTACCCAACAAATAATTGAGTGCCTGCCATGTACCAGGTGCATTTAACACTGAGGATAAGTAGGGAAGAAGAAAAGGTCCCTGCCCTTGAACAAGTATTTCATGGGGGAGGGGGGGAAGAGGTAGAAAGAAATGGAATGAACAAATAGAATTTCAAGTGGTGGTAAGTATTTGGAAAAATAACATGAAGTCATAGCATGGAGTTCCAAGGTAGGGTTGGGGTAGGGGGAATGTCTTTAGATGGGGTGGCCACTAAGAGAACCTGGGGAAAGAACATTCCAGCCTGAATGAACTTGGAACAAAAAGACCAGTGTACTGGAACATAGTTGGGGTTTGGGGTGTGTGGGGTGGAGCATTGTGTGTGTGGGGGGGTGGGGGCTGTTAAGGAGATTGGGAGAGTCTGGCAAGAACCGGATCAGGTAGGGTGAGTGAAAATTTTCCGATTGCAGTGGGTTTTAAGAATCAGGTGATGAATTTAATGTGCTTTTACTCAGTTGGATGAGCTTGCAAAATGAAACCTATTACTTCATTTTAAAGGCTTTCAGAAGGTAAATCAAATAATTAGATTGAGGGTGTTGGGGGCAGGGTTGGGGGGGGAGGCTGTGGTCTGCAAACTGGCATGGATTGTGATCCTGTGATTTGTATTCCCAGTCTTCTCCCCTTGGGCCTGGAGAGATTCTTAGTTTATAGAGTGAGTGGATCTCATCTGCTTTGGTATTTTGGAAGAAAGCTATTCTCCAGGGCTGTTGGGACACACAAATTTGGAAGATCAAACTGAAAGGAGCTGAGAGGATTTCTGTACCAGATGTGTTTCCCTGCAGATTCAGTGGTGACCCTCATCTGATGGCTGGCCCCCTCAAAAGGGCACACACACAGCTGGCTAACATGGAATTGATTTTCTTCATCACTGATTATATGGCCTTTTCTCAGTCTCAGAGTTTAAGTATCAAAATCCACAATGAAAATGGACCATTAGTGACCACCATAGCTGTAAATGTTATATTTCGATGTTTTTAGGTCCTTGCTCTTCTCACCCTAGAATAAGTCTTGACCAGTTTTCCACCATTTGATTCCTGAGTCATGTCCGGTTTAAAAACTCGTTTGCATAACTTGGACTCCTTTCTTTTTATGGCCCCCACCCCCCTTTCTGGGGGCTGCGTTGGACGGTTGTATGTTATACTCATGTCATCTCATCCCTTTCCTCATAGATAACTCACTGCTTTTGTTTTAAGTTTTTTCATCCAGCACCTTTCCCCACTCCCGCTTTTAACTCTCTCCTCAAAAGCCGCCTCGCAAAGGGTCATTGCTTGGTCGATGAATATGGGATTATGTGAAGAAGCCAAAGGATGAGAAAGATGTGATGAGGGAGCCGGACGCTCTGGAGAATGCTATTTTGATTGTATTTTGTTTATAGCTGGATGTGATTAGGCTCCCTTAAGGTCGGTTCTAGGAGTTTAAACCTGCAGCTTTGGCTGATGGCGCCCAATAAAATAAAACAAAAAACTTTGCCGCTCCAGTTTTTTCTCAGGGCGGGGTGGGGGCGTTTTCAATCTCCAAGGTCACACAGAGAAGCTGTTTCTTCATCTTGGACCCATCTCGGGAGGCTGGTTCCTCGAGGGAACTGGTCTCAGCGCCTCCTGAGTAACGCAGCCTCCAACCGGGCCAACTTCGGGGCCGTTATAACCTAATTGAAGCCTCGCCCATTAACCGTTTCCAGAATTCCTTTCACCATCTATGTCAGTAGTTTTGATCTGGGGGGAGCTCCGGAACTCCTCGGGCTACAGTGTGGATTCTTGGGCAAAGGAGGAGACTGGTTCTTAAGGTGGGGACGCTTCGTTATTTTTCTTACCTGACGTTTGGGTCTGCTAAGCTATCGTTCGTAGCATCCTGGCTGCGAGGGGTTGGTGGTTGGGAGTGTAGAAGGAGAAATTTGGAGAAGGCAAAATGGAGCGGGGGGAATAGTGTCAGGATGTGCACGTGTCGGTGGCAAAACGTGGAAGCTTCACAAAATTGGCGCCATGAAGCTAAAGACCGCCACACCGGGGCCCCAGCTCGCTCCGCCTAATGGCGGGCCGCACCCCGCCGGCGAAGCCCACGTTTATGGTTCCTCCCTCACGCCGGCCTATCGCCCAATCAGTGACTTCGGTTTCGCGAGATAGGCGCTCATTGGCTTTCGCATAAAAGCTCCGGGGTTACTGACGTTTCCACCTCTTCCCGGCCTCTCAGGTAATTGGCGTTGGTGGTAACCAATCAGGAAGAGGATCTGTGGGAACGCCTGCCTTTAACTTAACTGAGCAGCCAATCCGATGGTACACTCACCTCCCCTTCTACCCAGAGTCACTGCTGCGGCCGCCGCCATTTTAGCGTTTTGTCAGAAGCGTCTGCGCCGCGAGGAAGAGCCCCTGCTGATTTCCGTGCGGGTGAGAGACTCCAAGCCCCTTCACTGTCTCTTTTTTTTGCCCTGTTAAGTCTTATTTCACTCCTTTGGGCTTCAGGGGTATCGTAGTGGGGTCGCGGCCTCCGCACGCGTCCCTGAGAGCAGATCTCGGTGCTGGGCATTGCGCGGTAAGCCTGAAGCAGCCCTTCCCCCACGACCTCCCCCGAGAATACCCCGCTTTCTCCCCACCTTGCCTTCTACCCGACTTGGCTAGGATTCCTGCCTTGAAGTTTACATTGAGAGAACCGCGTTTTCCCTAGACTCAGGAAAATTGAAACCCTTTTCGAGAATTTCTTGGGCCCTGAGACATTGTTGTCTGGCTGATGAGTCTGAAGCCCCCTTCTCTGGCCACGCATTTCCCTATTCTGCAGGAGCTCGTAGGATGGCACCTAGGGAGAGGCGTTCTCCCCTCCTGCACTTCCTGTACTCTCGTCATGCCTGCTCTCCGGCCCGGGTCGCCGGTTCACCGCTTCCAAAGGAAACCCGAAAACGTAGCTATTATAAGGCCCACTTTTCCGGAAATGGTGGCCACTCGCTCGGTTGCGAGAGGAAGAGCTAATTCATAATTTCAGTGTCAGTTCAGCTAGCCAGTAGTTAGACCTTCGTTTTCTGACCTCACAGTGGATAGAGAAGCCCAGTACCTCTAGCCCTGCGTGGCTATGCCCTCATTTTCATTTTCATTTCCATTTTCGTTAGCAGCTTTCCAACTCATCTCAAATCCTTTGTCTATAAAGGATCTTTCTATTACAGACATCTCATTCTTAACCGGTTCTACTGTTTGTACCGTAGCGGGCTTCCATATTCCCACTTTCCTTTGATTGTTCTGTGGAGGTGGGTGTGTAAGAGAACGGGAAAACTGGAAATATTTGCTAGAGTTTTTTGTTTTAATTGATGTGAGCCTTAGGTCTTTTGTTAGAAATTTTGTTTCTTCCCATGCAGGCTGTGTCGAGATGGTGAAGCTGTTCATTGGAAACCTGCCCCGGGAGGCCACAGAGCAGGAGATCCGCTCACTCTTCGAGCAGTATGGGAAGGTGCTGGAATGTGACATCATTAAGAACTACGGCTTTGTGCACATAGAGGACAAGACGGCGGCCGAGGATGCCATACGCAACCTGCACCACTACAAGCTGCACGGGGTGAACATCAACGTGGAAGCCAGCAAGAATAAGAGCAAGACCTCCACCAAGTTGCATGTGGGCAACATCAGTCCCACTTGTACCAACAAAGAGCTTCGGGCCAAGTTTGAGGAGTATGGCCCAGTCATCGAATGTGACATCGTGAAAGATTATGCCTTCGTACACATGGAGCGGGCAGAGGATGCAGTGGAGGCCATCAGGGGCCTTGACAACACAGAGTTTCAAGGTGAACCCCCCTCTTTGGGAAGAGGGCTGAACATAGGCTATGTGTAGAAAATAGGTTGGATAAGTAAAGGGAGGGGTTTGGGGTATAGATACAGCTGTTGGTGTTGATGGTGAAGCAGTATGGGTGATGGACTTAAAATGGAGAATGCATGGGATTTAGAGGCTTTACCTCAGGCCAGTGTCTCCCACATGGCTTTAGTTTGGAACTCCTAAGACTTTTATGCCTAGTAGCACAGAAATCCTTTTCCTTTGATTTCCCTAGTTATCTTGTTTTTTAAATTTTTTTCTCTTTTCTTGGTAGAGCACATTCCATTGGTTCACTTTGAATTTATTGCCTCAGCCCAGTATCAGCATTATATCTTATTTTACCTATAAAACACCTGGCAGGAGTGTCCTAAGCAACACTTTTGGGGGCAGAATCCCTATTAAGCTCCCTCCCTCCACCCCTCCTCCCCAATCCCAGCTCATAACTTCCCAGTAAAGATAAGTGCATTAAATAATAACTAGTTTGTAGATAACTGGTGTCTTTAAAGGCTTATCACTCTTGTTGGTTTTCTGTTATGCTTGTACCAAGAGGTTCTGTTTGGAAGATGAGGCCACTCTAGAATTAAAAGTCTGATTTTAGGAGTTTCTGAGGAGGAGATATTGGGGTTTGGGGGGCAATAATGGCAATGCCTTTTTACTCTTTCGGAGGGTGGACTCTTAACATCCTTGGTGAATAGAGCATTTAGATGGGTGTTAACCTTAGAGCCTTAGCTAGATTGTTAGTGTGCCTGGAGGGCAGCATGAGTAATGGAATGGATTGTCCCTTGTATATGGAAGGTTTTATCTTTTCTTGGTTTAAGATCTGAGCTCCTATGGCAAGTGTTGCAATCAGGAAGGGTGAGTGTGGTAACCATGGTGAGTCGCTAACTCTCCCACCCCTCCCTTTTGTGTCCCCAGCATCAAAAAAGAGCCATTTTCCCTTTGGTTGTGACTACTTCCAAGTTACGGGATATTCCCACAACTCCTTGCTACATTTTCAAAGTATATTCCAACCTTTTTAGCCCAGGCAAGGTAGTTACTGCTTCCTTTCCTGAGTACTCTTGTTAAGAGTCGTTGCTGCTGTTTTGGGTGTTTATTTTCCTTAAATTGGACCTTTCTTAGAGCTGGAGGTCCGATCATCATTCCCCCAAGTAATGAATGCACTGTGTCGTGGGTATTGCTGTGCATTATTAAAGAAAAGTGTCATTAGTCTCTCAGATCTAGTTTGTTTTTCTTTTTTAATTGGTAAGTTGAGAATTATTTGCTGTCAACAACTTAATTGGGGTCAAGACTGCTTTTGTGGAGGGTTTGTGATACGATACCTAATTTTTGGACACTCTTCTCCACTTTAATCCAGTCATAGAATGGGTGGCTGTGTCTGCTTGTAGTAGTTACATGTTAAGGGGAGGCCAGTGTATACTGATTCAGGACACCTAGTCCTTACGTCATAACTCTTGACATATGAAATCTATAGGCTCTCTTGTGCTACTTATGCTTATTTTTATTTTCACTGCTTTTTTTACTATTAGTCATTCTCCTTAGTACTGTTCAGTAGAGTTCTTTGTGTACAAGGAGCAGCAGTGTTTATTAAGGTGGTCTTTTAACCCTTTCAGTTTTTTAGTGTTGGTTGTATTCTCTGTTGTTTGCTCCTGTAAAAGACATCAGTTGTAGATATTTTCAAAGACTTTCTTTTTGTGGCTTTGGAATTGACACATCCTTAGATCAGGGCGTTAGTTAATGACCTTTATGTCGTGAATGGGCAAGGTTAGTTCCTTGGTTGCACTTGTTTTCTCTGGTTTTGTTAGGAGCCAAAATGGCCCCATGGGCAAATGCCAGAGGGACGTAGGTGAGCACTTTAAAACAGTTAAGTACTTAATTGCGTATCTTAGCTCCTAACTTGCAGGCTCTCTACGCTTAACCAGATGTATGTTTACAGCAGGATTTTTGGGGGTAATTTGATCCTTCACCTCCTTTTCCCACTTCCCAGGACTTTAAGTTTGCAGGTGAAATTTTTTTATCAACTTCTGTATTATTAGATCTGAGTAGAAGACCTATTTCTTGACTCTCTCCCCTGCTTTTAACCATTCACTTTGACATCTGCATGTTTGGGTACATCAGAGCCAATTGCATTGGAAGTTTTTGCTGGAATTTTGCTTACCAATAAATTGGTAGATCATGTTAGCTGGACACTTTCTTTGAAAAGATTTAAACCTTAAACATCTTGAAAAGTTTCTTTTGTAAAGTTTTCCAGAAGTAGTATTTTTTTATTTCCAGAATATAAATGGTAATTTTCAGCAAAAGATAGTATTATTAACTGTGTATACTTAGAATCTCTTGGATACCTAGTTTAAGGAGAAGAGGTACTTTAATCTTGTTAAAATGTACTCTTTGATCCACTAATATTACTGGTTAGTCTCTGTTTTTCTCACCTTTCTTCCCCCTTTTCTTCCATGTTTTTCACAATCTTTCTAAAAATTCAGGCAATAATGGCAATGCCTTTTCACTCTTTTGGAGGGGGGACTCTTAATATCCTTGGTGAATAGAGCATTTAGATGGGTGTTAACCTTAGAGCCTGTCCTCTTTCCTTAGGAGGTTACTAAAGTTAGTTGTCAGATTGTAAAGAATCTTTGGTGGAATGACTATCAGGACCAGCAATTTAAAGGACTTTGTTAAGGGGAAGGCAGTCCTTTAATGTGTATTTATTGTCCCTTCCCTCCTCCCCCAATTCATGAGTATTTTTCTCAGAAATCTTGAAACTTGCCTATCACATTCAGCCACAGATCATGTTTGGGTCATATTCTCTACCAGTGGTATCTTTAGGGTCTTAATCTCTTTGGTTTTGGGGTGGGGAGCTAGGGAACTGGCCTTTGCATTGTCCCACTTAATGAAGTCAGTCTTGGTAGTGAAGATGGGAGATGTCAGAATCTTGAAGGAGTCTTACTGTAGTTTCTTTTGACAGTGGGCCATTGTTCAGGGTAGTTTTTGTCTACAAGTACTTGGCAAAGGACGAAGTGCTTGTTTTTGGGTACAAGCATTAATTAAACTAGTGTTAGAGCTGAAACATTTCTTCATCTAATTGATCTTTGCCTGAAATCAAGTCATTATATTGAATTTATATAGTGGATTTTTTTTTAATCTTTTGGCCGTGAGTCCTGCATTAGAATTGTCTAGGTAAAGCCATTGCTATGACCAGTGTCTGGGGTAGGGGCGCGGGCTATGACTAAGAGTGATAGCAACCCTTCTTGCGTCTGTTTCTTCAAGGCAAACGAATGCACGTGCAGTTGTCCACCAGCCGGCTTAGGACTGCGCCCGGGATGGGAGACCAGAGCGGCTGCTATCGGTGCGGGAAAGAGGGGCACTGGTCCAAAGAGTGTCCGATAGATCGTTCGGGCCGAGTGGCAGACTTTACCGAGCAGTATAATGAGCAATATGGAGCAGTGCGCACACCTTACACCATGAGCTATGGGGATTCGTTGTATTACAACAACGCGTACGGAGCGCTCGATGCCTACTACAAGCGCTGCCGTGCTGCCCGGTCCTATGAGGCAGTGGCGGCTGCAGCTGCCTCTGCGTATAATTACGCAGAGCAGACCCTGTCCCAGCTGCCACAAGTCCAGAACACAGCCATGGCCAGTCACCTCACCTCCACCTCTCTCGATCCCTACGATAGACACCTGTTGCCGACCTCAGGAGCTGCTGCTGCTACAGCTGCTGCTGCTGCAGCAGCCGCTGCTGCTGTTACTGCAGCTTCCACTTCATATTACGGGCGGGATCGGAGCCCCCTGCGTCGCGCTACAGCCCCAGTCCCCACTGTTGGAGAGGGCTACGGTTACGGGCATGAGAGTGAGTTGTCCCAAGCTTCGGCGGCCGCGCGGAATTCCCTGTACGACATGGCCCGGTATGAGCGGGAGCAGTATGCGGATCGGGCGCGGTATTCAGCCTTTTAAGGCTTGAGGTGAGAGCGGTGGGGTGTCCCCTGTTCTGGTTTTGCCATCCCTCCTGCAGCCTAAAGGCTCCACTTAGGCTGCCCTGCTTGCTTGCTTTTGCTGGGTCAGGGTAAGGTTACTAGCATGGTTCAGAGGCTAGGGAGAATTCCTTAACTACCTAACTTTTTGAAATATATAAACATCCTAAGTCCTCATGGCTATTTTTCCAGGGCTCCTAGTAGTGGGAGTCAATCCGATGCTATTTGTGCCTGGAAAAACAAAGAATGGTGTAATGAATCTTGGGTCACACCTATGTGCTGTAATTGAACTGAACCTGGGACCCATATATATTCAGACTGAGTTGTGCTGTTTCTCAGAGCCTTTGTTGAAATTCCTAGGTGTGTGACATTATTAAGGTTTGCAAGTATCCTGTTCTGCTTCGTGCTATGTGAAAGGTCGGATATGACCTACAGTAATATAAAATTGATAACTAGTTAACTAGTCGTCACTGCTCGGGTCCCAGTTACTAAGAAGACTACCCAGGTGGCATCATCTTAATCTTGAAGCAGCGTTTTTCTGACATTCCTGAACAGTTCACTCCCTATGAGCTTTATAGAAAAAACTTCTTTGATGGTAAGTTGGGGCAAAGGGAAGAAAAGATACCTTAATTTATGAAGCTTTCAACAAGGAGTCTGGGGCATAGACTTAAATCTAACTTCTCCACTCAGCTCAGATTCATTCCCTGAATAGAGTGCCCACTCCATTGCTCTGTCTTTCAATCTGTCCTATAAGAGCCTATTTACTTTGTTCATTTTTTTTTTTAAACTGTCCCATAGTGTTATGGTGGACATCCTCACCACTTCTTCAAGGTATAAAGTAATACAGATCTGCACGAACACCAAGGTGGGGAGCTTTGCCTTAAGCAGATCACTCCCTTCATCTTCCCACTAGTTATGGACATTTTATACTCTTGAACCACCAGCTCTACCTTGAGTCCTCTGGCTTTTTCCTCTGCTGTACATTTTGAGCCTCATGATCCATTTGGCTCTACTTGAGTATATTCTTTCTGATGTTTGCCAGCTTTGGGCTCTAGGTGTTTGAGATTGGTGTTGCATTAAAGGCTGGTTCTCAACACCTTTTGTTTTGGGTAGCCCCCAGTGTATCCCAGACAGTACCTTCAATCCATAGTTTTGTAGCGACAGGGTGAGTGATATTCTGTCATCTTTGAGTTAAGGCAGAAGTTATGTGACTTTCCCAGGATTGTTGGGTAGGAAATCACTGCTAGGGCTGGAAGAGAAAGAATGACTTGATAGGTAGCTTACACATGCCCTCCAATACATTCTTTTTAATTTCTTCACTAGGCAGAGTTGGATGCCCATGGGTCTTAAAAGTTTGTTCAGTTGATGCTACTTTTGCCTAGACCTCAAATGATTTTTAACTTGGACCTTGGTAGTAAACCCAGATTCAAACATATTTTTGACTTTTACCCCAGAGAGCTAATTGGAACCTGTCTTTTTTTTCTGCTCTCTAGTGATAATTTGTGATGTGGAAATAACCTTTTCTGAGAATGCTAACGTTAACATCAAGAGAAATGCATTGTCTTTGCTTAATCTCATGAAAAAGTATTTGCTATTTAATTTAGAGAAAGGTCCCAGTCTGGGATTGCTTGACCTTCCCAGTTACTCTCTGGCCTTCAAGCTCTTTTCACTTTTAGAGGTTATTATGATACCGTGGATGGGTACAAGTAAACTTAAAAGGATGTCAAGTTACCAGACTTCATAAAGAGATGTTCTTTGAAGTTTTAAATAGGAAAGCCCTTTTGAGCTTTGCTGTAAAGCCCCTGTATTGTGCTCTCTTTCAGGTGGGATGTGTGTGGGCTGAAATTCCGAGCTGCGGTTGTGCATGAGAATACACCCTTCGTGGTACCCCGTCTCCGGGACGTTCTCGGCTCTGTACGTTCAGTCCCTCAGGAACCGTGGACCTTAATTTACCTTGCTAAGTTCAGACCACCTCTTCCTTTCCTCCTTCCTGCCCATTTTCCCGTTCTTCCTGTTCTTTAATACTTCTGTAGTTTCCCATTTATGTTCTGTTCTCCCAGCAGGCCTCATTGTGTGCAGAAACTGGTGGGGGTTGTGCTGTCTCCCTGCCTCCTGCTTCCAGTGGGTGTTGGACTTGGGAATGACCTTGATGAGAGTGTCACTACTTCTGAGTCTTTTTGGCCCAAAGGCTTGTGGCGGGTAGACACATAGAGTTGGATAACTTTTTTTTTTTTTCCGGTGAAATAAATGGTTTTTTCAACTTAGGGTATGTGTGCTTTGAGAGAGTTCTTGCTTGGGCTTGTGTCTGGATTCTTTATTTGTCCCTGGAAGAAAATGGGAGGGTATAAAGTTTGACATTGAGCTTGGGGTGAACATCATTGCAGTTACTTTATTGTAGATAGGACTTACAGGTACAAAAGGAAAAAGAGGTTGTGTTCAGAAGAACCCAGGCAGGTAGCCTTATTCCAGTAAAGATTTCTTCCCACTAGTCCACCTGTGTAATGAAACCAACTACTTATTAGTATATTTGAGATACAGGTCTTTCCCTGTCTGCAAAGCAATCATCACGCACCTCTTACTACCATTCTAACCACCCAGTCAGTCAGTACATCTAGCCTGATTTATTGCCAAGATAAAGTTCTAGGAAAAGGAAGTGTTCGAAGGAATAGGTCAGCTTTCATTTTTCATGCCATACAGAAAAATAAAGTTGTGGCTTTCAGCATTCTGCTGCTGCTTTAGGCCAGTAAGTAACATTTTTTGATGCCTTTCACCATGTTTTTATAGCCCTCCCAAAATCCAAAGTATACCTGAGTGGTACCACTACCACCTCATTAACTTGTACTTAGAGCCTTTAGAATGATAGGCACAGGAAAAGGACCCAGCAGTGAGCTTTAGAGTATTTAATAAGGTGCATGGGGATGAGTGCAAGAAAGCCATGCCTCTTAGTTCCAGGCTTCTGTCAAACAGATGGTCTTCCAGATTTTTTTTTCCTTCTCTGTACCTTGGTTCCAGTTTTAACATTTATAAATAGTCTTTATGTAGGGTATTTTATAGAACCATTCATTCAATAAATATTGAGCATCTACTGTATGCCTTTAGGAAAGTTGGATTGTGATGGGAGATAAAAAGGATCTCGTCTTTAGTAGAGTGAATTCTCAATTTTTCTACTTCAGGTTTCTACCTGTGACTGATTCTAATTCATAGATGGCCGAGATGGAAATAACTATGTATATGACTTGTAACTTACTGGATATTTGCTGTGTATGAAACCCCATTATTGGTTATTTATGTGTTCTCTCATTTAATACTCCCAGCAACCGTTTTTCTGTAAGTTACAATGTTTTATTCCTCTTACCCTCAATTGCTGAACATGGAGGCTCTCTGTGATTGGGAGGTCTAGTGACTAAGATAACAGTTCCAGGAAAATTGTTGGTGGAGTTAAGGGGACTAAGGTTGAAAAGAGTTACTAGCTTCTACAGGTAAGAAGTGGTCAATAACGAAGATTATGAGTAAAGTCTAGAGTTACATTTGTCTCTTTTATCTTGGCTGGGTAGGGTGGTGTGCCTAATTTGATCCCCTTTTCTCTGAAAAGATGGACCCATCTCTCTCTGGCACTTTTGGTACATCCCTTCGTCTGATAGGTGGAATTGGCAACTTTGAAAAGATGGAGACTAACAGTATTCATTGCTTCAACAAATAATTTGATATTTCGCAAGGTATTGTAGGTGCTGGATATACTTCTAGAGCTTATGGTATGGAGGGGGGAGATGTGAGAAGTGGGAGAAGGTTTTTCTGAGATGATGGCATGTCATAGTAGATTAGCTATGGAGGTAATACATTTTTGCTTTATGAAACATAGTGTGTGGTTAAAATTTTAGAGGGAGTTCTCAGAGCATGGTCTCCCTGTAACAACCTAAGCAGTTTTTCATGACTGTCAAAATCTGGGCTGATGTAATGCTTTGTTCCTGCTGTGCTCTGTGATTATTGTTAAAAGGCACAGTGGAAATGAATTCTAAATTTTCTAAAATTTATTTAAATTTTATTTAAATTGGACTTGCTTGTATTTCACCATTAAATTTTTTGAAACTAGTGTTTAAGCTTCCAGTCAGATGTACCTCTGAGTTGAGGCTACATAGTCTGCTCTGTGTAATAGACAGAATTATACTATCACTTAGTTCAGGAGTCCTACGGTAGTTTAATAATACATTCACACACGAATTTTCTGTAGCTTTCCACCATTCCTTCTGTTGGGTAAAGTGTGCTTAGCATCCACCTGAGAACTGGCTTTGTAGTTCATGAAGTACTTAACTGTTCACCTAGTATATGTAAGTACACTTGTGGAGAATACAAAGATACCTGTTCTCACCTTGTCTGCAAGCAGCTTTCCGTCTAGGCCTTGGGTGTACAGACAGTTGTTGCATTGGAAGTCAGGTGGGGATGGGAATTGTCACACTATTCTGTAGCATTGACATCTGGCCCAGATCTGACCCATATCTGACCCATCTGATTCTGGTTGGGTCAGAGGCCTTAGGAGAGCTGTTCTCAGGATGATATTGGGGTTTCATTTGGTGTTAAACCTTAACTTTGATGTGAAAGTCTTCCAGGCCTCAAGATTGAGGTTGACTTGGGTGAATACAAAATCAAAAAAGGCTCCTTAGCCCAGAGCTACCTCAGCACTAAACTAGACTCTAGGGGGATAGAGTCCTGAGAGGTAGAGCCATTAGCATTGTGGTTTTGTTTGTTTGTTTTTCTTAGATTTTATTTTTTTGACACAGAGAGAGAGTACAAGCAGGGGGAACAGCAGAGAGGGAGAAGCAGGCTCCCCACTGATTAGGAACCCTGATGCAGGGCTTGATCCCAGGACCTTGGGATCATCATCCCAGCCAAAGGCAGACCCTTAACTGAGCCACCCAGGCGCCCTAGCATTGTGGTAATAAGTGCTGTTGCAAACTACTGGAGTAAAGTTTGCTCAGTACTGGTGTTTTCCATGAGGTCATGCTGAGGTAAAAAAGAATTCCCAGAATAATGACAATGGGAAGTCCCAGGAGTAATTTGCTTTGGGTTTGGAGAACAGTATTGTCTTGGTTGAAGCAGTGCAAAGTAGAATTACAAAAGGGAATTCCAAGACAGAATTTAAAAATTCCTGTATTTTAATATTTTGAGGAAATTTTTGGTTCATGTGAAGAGTGTGGAGCTTGAATTACTGATAAGTACATAGAAAATAAATGAAAAAATGTTTTGCCAAAACTTGTAAAATAGAATTATGGGGCTTAACCTAGTTATGACCATGGCAGCACTGTTTGTAAAATAATTGTCAGATGGGTGAGTTATGAGATGTGTAAGAGCAAAACTCATTCCGTAATAGAAATTAACAGATAATTTTAAGAAGTGGTTAATGGAGATTGAGGACTATCTTATTGAGTCCCATAAAGGTAAGAACAGCTATAAAAAGTTTCTGGGGAGAGAAGAGACTTGAAAACCTTGTACTATTTGTTAAACCGTGTTCGTGGATTATGTTGATAAAAATAAATTTTTATCATAACGCCTGAGGTGATGGCTAAAACACTCACTGAACCTTTTCAACTGAAAGGAGCAGGGACTTGTGTTACTTCATTACAAGTACATAGGATTTCTGAGATAACAGGGCAGGGATGGTGTTAGCAGTCCATCACCAAGATAAGACACCAAAGAAAGGAAGTACTTAGGTAGTGGTAAGTAAACCTTAAAAGCTGAATTGAATATTTTATTACTGCTCCTGTTTTGTCTAACTTGTCAAGGCCAACAGCAGGAAACAGTGCTCTTTTCTTTGTCCACCAGGGCTAGTTTCTTTCTGTAAGGACTGAGCCTGTTGGTTTCATTGGTTTCATTCAGCACCTCTATCCAACATGCTGGGTTGTTCCTACTCCATTATGTAACAAGATGGGACCTCTTTCAGTTTCGCTATGTAAGAAATGTTAAAACCAGATGTGAGGGTCTGGAGCTTTCTTAGTATAGAACTTCCAGTCTTATCTGTATCATCCAGGCTGTTGCAAGAGGAGGAAGGAAGATAGTTTTTACCCATTGGCTTGAGCTGGAGTAGGACTTTCTGATTTATTTATAGACTTGAAATGGTTTGAATAACAGGTTTGAGTAGTGAACAAAGAAGTTTTTCCTGGAAAGCCTGGGAGCTAAGATGCTAAAA
Organism: Ailurus styani; assembly: GCA_002007465.1. Lineage (NCBI taxonomy): Eukaryota > Metazoa > Chordata > Mammalia > Carnivora > Ailuridae > Ailurus > Ailurus styani. The sequence continues at coordinate 5,219,517 of LNAC01000014.1, forward strand.
AATGTTTCCTGTAGAGTTTCACCATGGTACCATCTATAAAAATGCGGAAGACCTGGCAAAGATGGGGAACCAGATTTTGAATATATGCCTCAATTTAAAAAGTTTTATGGAATGAAATTAATGTGAGGTTATAGGATTATATATTTAATGAATTCTTACATTTTCCTCATGTTTTTTAGTATCTGAAATTTGATACTAAATTTGATATTCTGATATCCATAGTTTAATTAGCAGTGTCTTAGTTTTACTGGTATGTGAAACAGTGCACCTTAAAATCTGACAGGACACCTGGGTGGCTCAGTCGATTGAAGTCTCGGCCTTCGGCTCAGGTCATGATCTCAGAGTCCTGGGATCGGAGCCCCCCGCCTCAGGCTTTCTGCTCAGCAGGGAGCTTGCTTCCTCCTCTTTCTCTCTCTCTCTCTCTCTCTCTCTGCCTCTCTGCCTACTTGTAATCTCTCTCTCTCTGTCAAATAAATTAATTAATTAAAAAAATAAAATCAATGACGTTTTGTTTTAAATGAAATACAGTTATGTTGCACGAGTGCAAGTGTTTCTGTAAGCTATATTCATAGAGGTGGTATGGCATTTTACATTTTGGTACATGACAGATTATTCTCAAAAGCTGTACAGTTTAGGGGCGCCTAGGTGGCTTAATCCATTAGGCATCTGACTCTTGGTTTCAGCTCAGGTTATGATCTCAAGGTCATGGGATCAGGCCCCGCATTGAACTCCATCCTCAGCACATCTGCTCAAAATTCTCTCCCTCCCTTCTCTAAAATAAATTAAATCTTTACCAAAAAAAAGTTATTACAGTTTATATTCCCTCCAGCAAGTTATGAAAATGTTGACTTAAACACCCTGATCCAGTGCATTGTTGATCTTTTCCAACCTAATAGTTTAAAATGATATAGTTAAACTTAGCATCTGTTTTTATGAGTGTGGTAGATCATCTGTATTTTTAACAGCCATTTGTATTTCCTTTCTGTCTTCATATCCTCACTTCTTAACCGCTTTTTAAAACAGGGTATTGGTTTTATTAATTTGTGAAAGAAATATATAAATTAAGGAAATTTGTGATCTGAGTTGCTAGTGTTTTTCCCAGTTTGTCACTTCATTATGTATTTGTCATGTAGAAAAATTAAATGTGTGGTAGTTGAATTTCCAGCCTTTTCTTCTTAGGACTTGAGGATTTTTGCATCATACTTGGGACTTCTGCACTTGAAAAAGATAAGAATCGGGGCACCTGGGTGGCTCGGGTCATGATCCCAGGGTTCCGGGATCAGGATCAAGCCCCAAGTCGAGTCGGGCTCCCTGCTCAGCGGGAAGCCTGCTTCCCCTCTCCCAACTCCCCCTGTTTGTGTTCCCTCTCTCACTGTGTCTCTGTCAAATAAAATCTTTAAAAAAAAAGAAAAAGATAAGAATATTCTTAACTTTTTTTCTGGTATTTTTTTGGTTTCATTTTTTAAGTTTAGAATTTTAATCTATTTGTAATCTATTTGTATAAAAAATGACGTGATCTCTAACCTTTTTTTCTAGATGGCCACTCAGTTGGAACAAATTGAAAGAAATCTCAATTTAAAAAAAATCTCAATTTAATTGCAGTGGAATGAAGGGATGAAAATAATGCTATTTAGAACATATCTCTTTTTCTGATGATAAGGAAGAAATTTTATTAGCACCTTTTTTGATGAAAGACTGGAATGAACATGACACGGATGCCTCCTACCTACTCTTAATAAACCCTGCTTATCCAGGGAGGAACGACTCCCTTAGACTAATTATTAAATCCTAGTTTCTAGGGATTGGCCTGGCAGCAAAATCAACCCTTGTGAATCTGTGCCTAGAGTGCTTAAAATATAAAGTACTTGGGCTTTACTTTATGCAGTGTTAATCAGATTTGCTGGGGTTGGCATGCCAGTCCTTCAGGATTCATTCTGTAGGATTCAACCTACAGAGCTTGAAGAACCAGTGGTGGTCCCCAGTCCATTTGTGGCAGTGCCCCGGACTTCTCTATCAGGACAGGGACCCATCTCGGCTCTTATTCAAGGTGGATGAGACTGGTTTTTCTCTCCTCACCTGTTTCTTCTCTGTTATAACACTGTTTCTAACTCTGGTGGAAAGCATGCTTACCAATTTGGGGGCAGACACACAAGTTTTAACTACTTAAGAAAAAAAATTTTTTTTTGAGATACTTTCTTTGGCAAATTATACTCATTGGCAATCTAAGACAAAACTTATTTGCTCATATTTGGTGAAAGGGCTCATTTTACTTCATTTGGCTGCTCCAGTTCCATCTCTGCATTGGCCTGTGTGGCCTGTTCTTATATTTACTCTGTTAAGAGTTATTCTTTATTCAGGTCTTATGGCCTTTGCCTTCAAATAGGCCTTGTACAGTATGTAAGTTATCTGACTGCAGAGTATATCTTAGACTTGGGCGAAGTTATGGACCGTTATGTTGGCCTGAGTAGAGATTTTAATCCCCCAGGTTTTAAGCTGAGTGCTAGACTTGCTGAACCTTTACCCAAGTGTCTTTTCCATAGTGGTTCTAGGTCAAGTTATGTTATAGTGCTACATTAGCAGATGTCTTACTTTCTTGGCTGTCCAGAGCCATGGTTTTTTTTATTTTTATTTTCCCTTCTTGGCATCCAGTTTTACATTCTTATGCTGCAGCAAGAGCAGTCTCCCCACCCTTTCCCAATTTCACTAAACTATTTGACAGACTTAACATGGCATGATGTATTATGTAGACCAGCATTCCTACTGGTGAGTGGTTTTTCATCAGAAACTAATTTCTTATGTAGCTCATATAACTGGATTTAGAAAGTTATGTTAGAACCATAATGATAGGCTTTTATCAAAGTGAATAGTGGAAATGGTAGCTGGACATCATCAAAAATCAAGTTAGTCATAAAAGAGTTTCTTGAAACAAATTTCCTTTAGGTTTTAGTATTGCACATCTTTTAAGATAGGAAGTGGGTAAGAAACCTGGCAGTACTTTCCTCTTCCACCAGTGAGTAGATCACATCAGTGGGGCACGAGCTGATGTGGAAGGGCGTCTTGGTTTTTTTGGTTTGAAGACCGTTCTTCAAAATGTCGGCCTTTTAGTTTCTTAAAACTTACTTCTTGTTTTTATGTCAACCATCTTATGTCTTTGCAGATTGCTTTCTTCAATATTCCAACCCTTCCATCCCATTGGAACTTCGGATTCATTGAAGGGTCCCTCACCCTCTTAATATTCTCACTTCCTTACCCAACTTGAAATTTATGCCAGTCATTATTTCTTTGCTTACATCCTTTTCCTTGCAAGCCTTGGGGCTACCCAGTCCCCCAGCTTCATCATACACACTTGGCAGAACCACATCCCAGATTAAATTCAGTTCATCTGTTCACAATCACTTTATTGATGAGGCTGAAGGTGATGGAGAAGAACAGTCTCAGTGACTGGCCTCGCCTTGATGAGTGTTCACAAACCTTGTCTTGTGTGGTAGACCCGTGGTTCTGCCAGGGAATTAGGAGTATAGGTCCCTAGTCCGTTCTCTCTTTCACTTCCTCTCTTAGGCCTACTCAGCTACTGGCCTACTTTACTCATTCTGAACTGAGAAAATAAGCAACCAGAAGGGAATTTCAGCCTTCTCATCACACTTGGTCCCCTCCAGCATCTGCAGCTACATCACACTCCCTCTGGTTAGCTTGCTTTTACCTAGTACCAGTGCCCCACTTAATAACTTAGGGCCCAGCTCGTTGCTTTAGTTCTTTGCCTCTCCTGTCATCCAGTTTTCCTCTTTATTGGGTCAGTCTTTTTTTTTTTATTTTATTTGTTTACTTATTTGACATAGAGAGATCACAAGGAGGCAGAGAGGCAGGCAGAGAGAGGAGGAAGCAGGCTCCCCGCTGAGCAGGGAGCCCGATGTGGGGCTCGATCCCAGGACGCTGAGATCATGACCTGAGCTGAAGGCAGAGGCTTTAACCCACTGAGCCACCCAGGCGCCCTACTAGGTCAGTCTTAATAGCATTAGAAATATTGTTATTCCCACTAAAAACATTTCTTGACTATTTCTCTTGCTTGTTACCACCACTTTGTTTCTTCATTCCCTTTTGTAGCAAAACTCTTCAAAAGCATTTTCTGTGGTTTCTGTCTTTTAATTATTGCCTTCCATTTTCTCTTAAACCCTCTTTATTTTTTAAAGATTTTATTTATCTGAGATGGAGAAAGAGAGGGAGAAGCAGGGTCCCCCAGAATCATGACCTGAGCCAAAGGCAGATGCGCCCCTGCCTGAACCACCAAGGCACCCGTTCTTAAACCCTCTTTATTTTTTATTTTTATTTTTTTCTGCCAAGAAGGAGTCTAAGATGTTTATTACAAACCAATTTCTTCAGGATCATTTGCAGGAACCTGCACTGATGCTCCCTCCACTCTGGCCACACAGGCCACCTGGTCCAGGAAAGTCACTGCCATGGGCACTGCCACAAAAAAGCCCTTACAGAAGGCCTTGGCATATCTTCTCACCCAACCTTGTGACTGTGCCATACCCTTTCTCCCATTCTTCCTCGGTGAGAAGGGGTAAGTGGTTATTTTGTGCCCTTACCCAATTTGGTCAAAACCCTCTGCCCGGCTCCCACCCTCAGGACCTGCTGCCAAACCCTCTTTATTTTTTTAAGGTTTTATTTATTTGAAATTGAGTGAGATGGAGAGAGAGAGAATGAGCGGGGGAGGGGCAAAGAGAGAGGGAGAAGCAGGCTCCCCATGGAGCTGGGAGCCTACCGCAGGGCTTGATCATGACCCGAGCCGAAGGCAGTTGCTTAACCACCTGAGCCACCCAGGTGCCCCAAACCCTCTTTATTTTTTATTTTATTTTTTTAAAGATTTTACTTGTCAGAGCAAGCACAAGCAGGGGGAGCAGCAGGTAGAGGGAGAAGCACACTCCCTGCTGAGCAGGGGCCCATGTGGGACTCAATCCCAGGACCTTGGGATCATGACCTGAGCTGAAGGCAGATGCTTAACTAACTGAGCCACCCAGGCATCCCCTTAAATCCTCTTTAATCAGACTTTCACCCCTGCCATTACACAGGAACATTGCTTGTGATTTTATGTTGCTAAGTTATGTGGTCACTTTTTTTTTTTTTTTTAACTGAAAAGATAAAGGCTTATTTCTTGCTCATGTCACATGTCCATTGCGGTGGTGTGGTGGTTCCTCTGTGTTAGTCCGCATGACTCAGGGATTAACAGTGAACATAGGAAATTGTGTGTTAGGAAATAGCTTTGTATTATGTGTTTTTAAGATTTATTTATTTATTTGAGTGACAGCGAGAGAGAACACAAGTGGGTGTGGAGGGCAGTTGGGAGAGGGAGAAGCGGGCTTCCTGCTGAGCAGGGAGCTTGATGCAGGGCTCGATCCCAGGGTCTTGGGACAATGGCCTGAGCCGAAGGCAGATGCTTAACGACTGAGCCCACCCCAAGCGCCTTTATATTAAAAAGGGAAGAGTTGAGTATGGAGTGTTAGGAGAGCTAGAGCAGTATTTGTGTGTGCAGATTACTATGATAAAAAGGGGGCCAAGCTTCACTGAGAGACTGAGATTTGAGCAGATTTGAAGTAAGAGTTAGCCAAACAGATTTCTAGTATTCTGAGTAGAGAGAAGAGCTTGATCAAGGGCCCCACGGGTTTGTAACTGGCCTGTTTTGCTCCTGGTCAGAGCAAGAGTAGAGTAACAGTAGTAGAGGAGGTTAGATCCTTAAATGATGCAGTGATGGGACAGATCATCTAAGACCTGTTTGGCCTTTACTTTCTTTTTTTTTTTTTTTTTTGGTATTTTTTTAAAAAATTGTATATTTGTCAGAGAGAACAAGTAGGGGGAGCTGGCAGGCAGAGGGAGAGAGAGAAGCAGGCTCCCTGCAGAGCAAGGAGCCTGATGCAGGATTTGATCCCAGGAGAGATCTTAACTGACTGAGCCACCCAGGTGCCCCTGGCCTTTACTCTTGGGTGAAATAGTCTTGTAGTGTTTTTAAAAGTGATGCACTTTTTTATTTTTTTTTTTTTTTTAAGATTTTTTTATTTATTTAGTTGACAGAGATCACAAGTAGGCAGAGAGGCAGGCAGAGAGAGAGGAGGAAGCAGGCTCCCTGCTGAGCAGAGAGCTGGATGTGGGGCTTGATCCCAGGACTCTGAGATCATGACCTGAGCCGAAGGCAGAGAGGCTTTAACCCACTGAGCCACCCAGGCGCCCCAGAAAGAAAAAAAGCTTTATTGAGGTGTTCTTTCCATGAAGTAAAATAACACTGATTTTAAGAATACAGTTCGACACATTGATAAATTATAAGATGAAGAACATTAATTGATCCTTCAGTTATTCTGGCCAAGAACGTGGTTATACCCACATTCAATCCATCAGGAATCTTGCTGGTTTTACTTCTCACAGTCTTGAGAAGTAGATTCTCAAGATCCTCTAGTAAGAGCCACTATCTTCTCTCATCTGGACTTCCTACGTTCTTTCCCAGTTTATCTCCCTGCTTCTACATTATCTACGGTCTGTTCACAATATAGCAACCAGAGTGATCTTTTATCTACCATAGATGTTCACAGCATAGCAACCAGAGTGGTTCCTTTTTAATTTTTATTTTGTCATTATCATTATTTATTTTATTTAAGTAGGCCCCACGCCTAACGTGGGGCTTGAACTCAGGACCTGGAGATCAAGAGTTCCATGTTCTACTGACTGAGCTATCCAGGTGCCCCTCAGAGTGATGCTTTTAAAGTGGAAATAAGATAATGTCAAACACTCCACCACCTAATTCCCCTACCCCATTTAAGGGTTCTTCCTTTCATTCAGTCAGAGTCAGAATCCAGTGAAGGGGTTGCATGATCTGCCCCACTTCTCATCTTAGCTCTCTCTGTCCTACTCCTTTGCACACTGGGCTTCAGCCGTACCATATCCTGGACTTTTTACAGCCAGGCCCCTTCTCCCTTAGCATTTACACTAGCTGTTCTCTAGATGTTCCTTTTCTTGTCTCTCGTTTGCTTTTTAAAAACAGCAGATTTGGGTTTTCAAGGTGAAAAGAAAGCTGATAAGTTTTCAGGGCAGTGAAAATGAAGCTGGGGCTCTAGTCTCTCTTTTCTCCATGCTCTTCATTGTAGTGGTATCACCAATTCCCTTGGCTTTACCTATCATCTATGTTCTGAAGATTCCCAAATGTGCATCTCCAGCCCCTGACTTTTCTCTATGCTCAAGCAGGCTGTCTGTCCAACAGGCAATGGAAATGTGATTGGAATTTGTTCCTGTGGTTTCCTCTAATTTGGATAACTGCCACTCTCTCCAAAAGACTATATGGAATTTTTCTTTGAGGACAGTCAATGGTCCTCGGTATATGCTTTTGAAACTCCATGGGTATTCCTTGGTCTCGAGGGAGAGGGTCAGAAAAGAGGAGGAAAACTTAATTCTTACAAGTGATGGTGGGGAAAGACTTGATGTAGCTGTTAGAGACATTGGTTGGGTTTTTTTATGTGCTAGAAACGATCTCTCAGGTCTTCAGGTGAAATCACCATACCTCTTCCTTCCTTTTTGTTCCTTTTAATTCTCCTATGTACTACCTAAGTTGGATGATAAATGTGGACGTTCCCAGAATTCTCTTGGACCCTCTTCTATCTGCAGTCTCTCTGGGTCAGTAGTTCTCAATCACTGGTGATTCTCCTCTTCTGCTCCCTACTTTCTGCTTGGACATTGGGCAGTGTGAAGTTTTTAATTGTCAAAACTGGGGGGATGCTCCTGGCATCTAGTGGATAGATTCCAGGGATACTGCCAAGCATCCTACAACATACAGGAAAGAATTCCTCCCCCCAAAGAATTACCTAGCCCCAGATCTCAATAGGACCAAGGTTGAAACCCTATTCTAGGCAGTTTTATTATTTTTTTTAAAGATTTTATTTATTTATTTGACACAGAGAAATTACAAATAGGCAGAGAGACAGGGAGAGGAGGAAGCAGGCTCCCTGCTGAGCAGAGAGCCCGATGCGGGCCTCGATCCCAGGACGCTGAGATCATGACCTGAGCTGAAAGCAGAGGCTTTAACCCACTGAGCCACCCAGGTGCCCCTAGGCAGTTTTATTAATTCCTTTGGTTTTGTATACCAGCTGAGGTTGTGCTGACCAGTATAATAGTCACACACCTATACGGTGCTGTGAGTGTAAAATACCCAGGAGATTTCAGAAGCTTAGTATGAAAAATAATGTAAGACATTCATGTTTAAGTGCTCATTATATCAAATTACATGAAATAATACATTGGATATATTGGGTTAAATAAAATTATTAAATAGTTAATTTCCCCTGTTTTTACTTTTCTGAATGTGGCTGTTAGAAGTGTTCAAATTAAAAAAAAAGTGTTCAAATTACAGTTGACCCTTGAACAATATGCATTTGAACTGTGTGGATTCGCTTATGTGTGGGTTTTTTCCAGTACATACAGTATAATACTGTAAATGTGTTTTCTCATCCTTATTAGCTTTTCTTAGTATTTTCCTAGCTTACTTTGTTGTAAGGATACAATATATATAATGTAAAGCATTACAGAATGCATGTTAACTGTTTTATGTTATCAGTAAGGCTTCCAGTTAACAGTAGGCTTATTAGTTAAGCTTTTTGGGAATCAAAAGTTGTATGTGGGTTTTTGGCCACGCAGGGGCTCAGTGCCCCAACCCCCATCTTGTTCAGGGGTCAGCTACATATGTAGCTTGCATTTGTGGCTCATGTTATTTCTCTTGGATTACGAATGAAATTTACTTCCCTTGTCCCAAACCTCTCCTCTGTGCTCAGAGTTCAGGAATCCAGAGACCTACAGAGAGTTCTCCTTAGTTGTCTTCTTTTTTTTTTTAAGATTTATTTTATTTTTTTAAGATATTTATTTGAGGGCACCTGGGTGGCTCAGTGGGTTAAAGCCACTGCCTTCGGCTCAGGTCATGATCCCAGGGTCCTGGGATCGAGGCCCACATCGGGCTCTCTGCTCAGCAGGGAGCCTGCTTCCTCCTCTCTCCTCTCTCTCTGCCTGCCTCTCTGCCTACTTGTAATCTTCTCTGTGTCAAATGAATAAAAAAAAAAAAAAAAAATCTTAAAAAAAAAAAAAAAAAAGATATTTATTTGAGAGAGAGAATGAACGGGGAGGGGAAGAGGAAGTGGGAGAAGCAGACTCCCTGCTGACTGGAGCCTGACATGGGGCTCCATACCAGGACCGCTGGGACCATGACCTTAGCCAAAGTCAGATACTTAACCGACTGTGCCATCCAGGCACCCCCAAAGATTGATTGATTTATTTGTGTGAGGGTGCACGAATGGGGGTGAGGGGCAGAGGGAGAAAGAATCTCAGGCAGACTCTGTGCTGACTGTGGAGCTTGACCTGGGGCTCTATCATGAACTTGAGATGACTTGAGCCAAAACCAAGAGTTGGATGCTTAACCAGCTGAGCCACCCAGGCGCCCCTCTGTGGTTGTCTTAATACGCTCAGATTTGATATGTCTGAAATAGAATTCCTGAGTCTCCCCACTCCGAAATGATTTTTCCTCCAGTCTTCCCCATATCGTTCTTTTTTTTTTTTTTTAAGATTTTATTTATTTCACAGAGGGAGAGAGATCACAAGGAGGCAGAGAGGCAGGCAGAGAGAGGGGGGGGGGAAGCAGGCTCCCCGCTGAGCAGGGAGCCCGATGCGGGCCTCGATCCCAGGACCCTGAGATCATGACCTGAGCCGAAAGCAGAGGCTTTAACCCACTGAGCCACCCAGGCGCCCCCCCCATATCGTTCTTACTTTTTAAAATTTTTAGAAGATTTTTACTTATTTGACAGCACAATTAGGGTAAGCCAGCAAGCAGTGGGAGATGGAGAAGCAGGGTGCCTGTGGAGTAGGGAGCCTGATGCAGGGCTTGATCCTAGGATCCTCGGGATCATGACCTGAGCCAAAGACAGATGCTTAACCAGCTGAGCCACCCAGAAGCCCCTCCCATATCTTTAAATAGTGTTTCCATTCACTAAATTGCTCCAAGGAGATTTCTGGTAGTCCTCCTTGATTCTTCCCTTGTTTCTCATTTCTTATCAGTTCTTCAGCACATTTTTTATCAAATGTTGCCACTTGTGTCCATGTCTGTGCCATAGAGATAGTCAAGTCCATATGCTCATCTCCCACCCAGGACTACTACATACAGTAGTAACCTTCATCTGGTCTGTCTTCTGTCTTCCTGTTTTTTCTCTTCAATTAATTGATTGATTAATTTTTTTTAAAGATTTTTTTTTTTAAGTATCAGACAGCGAGAGAGAACACAAGCAAGGGGAGTGGCAGAGGGAGAAGCAGACTTCCTGCCGAGCAGGGAGCTGGACATGGGGCTCATCCCAAGACCCCAGGATCATGACCTGAGCTAAAGGCAGATTCTTAATGACTGAGCCACCCAGGTGCCTCCCCCCCATTTAATCTCCTTCAGTAGCTAGGATGATCTTGTTCAATATAAATCTGATTGTTACTCTACAACTTAGAAACTTTCGGCAGTTTTCCAGTTTTTTTGGAACAATGCCAATCCTGTACTTTAGCCTGAAATGCTTTGAAATGTCTGGCCTCAACCCCACTCCAATCTCAGGACCTTTCCCTTCACCCATCTTTTTTCTTTTTCTTTTCCTCTTCTCTCCTCCCCTCCCCTCCCCCCTTTTTAAAGATTTATTTCTAGAGAGAGAGTGCGCAAGTAGGGAGAGGGGGAGAGGGGGGCCAAATCTTGCTCAGGCCGACTCCCCACTGAGTGTGGAGCCCAAAGAGGAGGAGAGCTTGCTTCCAGGACCCTGAGATCATGACCTGAGCTGAAATCAAGACCTAGCTGCTCAACTGCCTGAGCCAACCCAGGTGCCCGCTCACCCATCTTTTTCTAACCACACTGGCCTTCCTTTCAGGTCCTAGTTCACTAAACACTTTAACTCTCTCAGGGCCTTCTTTCTATCTGGAAGGATTTTCCCCTTGACCACTTTGGGGCTAATTTCTTATCCTTAAGATCTTATCTTCAGGATCAAGCATCAGAGAGTCCTCCCTGTCAACCTCTAAGTAGATGCCCCCTTCCATTTTTCCCTACCATTGTGCCCAGTTTATGTATTTTGTACTTAACCCACTTTCTTTGCTTATTTATTGAACGTTTTCCTCACAAAATTATAAGCTAGGGAACAGGGAATTGCCCCTGTGCCAGGCAATAGTGCCTAATACATAACAGACATTTAATAATAAAGGTATATATGTAAGCTATCATTTGAGTTATGTGCTCCTCTTGAGAATATAATACCTTCTGCCCTTGTCTCCATCCATTCATTGCCTTAGCAGTCATAGTCATTCAAGAAATGAGTTACCGCATAGAACCTTGGAGTAGGACCAGAGGATTGGCGGATAGCTACTTTTAGGGCTGGAGTTGTGCCCTATCCCATAAGAGTTTAGTCAGTAAAAAGCAGAGAAGGTAGAACTCTTTGATAACCTAGGTGGGCCCTTGAGCTTTGAGATTTGATGATCCCTAAGGGCTGAGCAAGTGGGTTTGTCTTTAGGTCTCAGCTGGGTAAGAAATAGATGGAGGGGGAGTTGGAATCATTGAAGGACTAGAGAGAGCGTGAGGTCAGCTCTCCTTTCTCTACCTTTCTGCACACATCGCCCTCTTGGTAGTTTGTCATTATAGATTTGTGTCTTTGAGAGAACACCTACTCCATTAATTGGTGAGCTCCAGAAGGGGTGGAAACTTCTCTTTTGCTTGGCCACATCACAGTTCATTTGTGATAGGAATGGCCAATTGAGTCCTTTACATTTACTCCAAACAGCTCTTCCTTTTCTTTTTTTTTTTTTTAAGATTTTATTTGACAGAGCACACAAGTAGGGGGAGTGGCAAGGAGAAGGAGAAGGCTCCCCAGGGAGCAGAGAGCCTGACTCGGGGCTCAATCTCAGGACTCCAGGATCATGACCTGAGCTGAAGGCAGATGCTTAACCAACTGAATCACCCAGGCGCCCCCTCCGAAACAGCTCTTAACAGGAAGGTTATTATTCCCATTTTATGATGAAACAGGCTCAGAGGGGCACCTGGGTGGCTCAGTCAGTTGAGCATCTGCCTTTGGTTCAGGTCATGATCCCAGGGTCCTGGGATCGAGGCCCGCATCAGGCTCCTTGCTCCCTGGGGAGCCTGCTTCTCCCTCTCCTTCCCACTTGTGTGCTCTCTCTTGCTCTCTCTCTCTCTCTCTCAAATTAAAAAAAAAAAAAAAAGGCTCAGAGAGGTTAAGTAACATGCCTAAGGCACAGAAAGGGGTTGTCTTTCAGTTCTGGCACTCCAGTTCCAGGGCCGGAATTGCAGGCTTTAGTGAGTGTGCTGAGACTTGTGGCAGTGCAAGCTTTGCTCTTGGGTGTGAGCTCTGTTGTGAGTTGGACCCAGGATTCTGGCTTCCTTGTGGGACCCAGGGTTCTGTGCCTGTCTGATGCAAGCCTGGTTTGCCCAGCCCTCTCCAGTGCAGTGTGATTCCAGGTGAGGATGCATCCCAGCACCGGTGTGGTCCCTAGAGTGTTTGGCCATTTGCCCAACTTAAATGATCTTGTCTAAAATTTTTCATTGTGTCTCTGTGGTGAAGTGGAGTACAGTTCACACAGCCGCTGAAGCACGCACACCCCAGGATGGAGGGAATATAACGGTACCTTTGGTGGGGAGAACCCTTCCCCTAACCACTAATTTTCCTAATTCTCATGGCCACTGCCCTGCTTCAGAGATACCAGAGCCAAGGGCAGTCTAGGGCCACCATCCCTGGCTGTCTAGTTCACCTTGCCAAATGAAGAGGCTTAAAAAGCTCCCATTGTATCTCCTCCATGTGGATAGGGTCTGCCCCTAAGACTGCTGGGTCCATTTGTCAGCTGCTTTTCTCCAGTAGCTTCTCACTGCGGCTTTCTTCTACAGAGATCAGAAGTCTTTCCCTCAGCACTGTGTTGGGGGAGGGGAACCAAGTCATTTCACCTTTTAAACCTCTGTTGCTTTAATTACCAGGGCAGCCAAGGATGCTACCTCATTGGGTTCTTACGGACTAACAGAGATGATGGATAAGTCATCAAATCTGTAGGGCCACTATGAAGTTTGAATTTGGCTGGGATCTTCAAAGGGCCTGCAAAACTAAGGCACTACTGATTTAAATCATCTCACCAGACCTTAACCTCTTCCCTTGTGGGTTCCTGGGGCTAATCTGCCATTTCTGGTACTTCAGTTCTCCTCAGCAGAACATAGCCCAGATCTTGAAGCCCCGAGATGGGTTATTCTGACAAGTTGACAGCTTTTCCTAGGAAAGCATTTTGATCTCTGTTTTCCTCCTTCCAAATCTCCTAGGGCAAGGACCAGATTTGTGAGCCAAATCCTCACAAGCCATGAAGCCAACCTTGGCCAAGTTGCTTCCCTTTTCTGGGCTATCTTGCAGCCTGCCAGCCCTTTTTGCCCTCCAGACAAGCTCTGTGCAGTGCGTTGAGTGCTGAGGGCCTGGTATCTTTTTGTGCCACATTGTGTAGCTCTACGGTGCTGCTGGCCTAAAAGGTGGAGCAAACCTTGGGCTCTGCAGTATGACTGTTGGCCAAGTAGAAGCTGTGGCAAGTCTGTCTCCCCTACTACCCCAGGGAAGGTGTTGCGATAGAACTCAGGGAGTTCTCAAACACCATTTGGGGGAATCTGGATGCCTTTCTGGACAGCAATATTTAAATCAGGCTAGGATTGATTTTGCTTTGTACTTGAAGTGCCTTGCAGTGCTCTTGGTATGGCTGGGCCTTGCATGGGTGGATCCTCAGAATCCCACCTCAAATAGTGGACTGCTCAGGAAGAAATTCATGAGATGGAAGACCTGGGATATTCTTCATTCCCATTCCCCACCCCCAAGTTGGGCCAGGGATATCCCCTTGGCCTTCATTATCCCTCCATTTTCACTGTCTCTGTAAACTGCTTAGTTTCAAAGGAGAGAGGTCTTAAGGTAGAAAGAATAAGCAACAGAGTTTTGGTAGGATTGTAGAAATAATTGCCCTTCTCTGAACTTCATCCAGTGCTTTTACATTTCTCCAGTAATTAACATTTCCTCATACCATCCTCTCAGCTGAGGCCTTATCTCGTTCATCTTCCCTGCCCCTCAGTGGTGCCATGTGCCTTAGGGCCTGGCCAACAACGTGCTCAGCAAATGTAGGGTGGGAGAGGCCCAGCTCATTCTGTTATTTATGGATTGATTAACCTCAGGGATTTAAACCCTACTACTTTGAGTGCCCCCTGAATCACATATCCTTATGAAAGATCCTCTTCCTGTCTTATTGGGTATTTTTTCTCCCTTTAAAATGTCACCTTTTTTTTGGCTTCATGATTAGGGGAGAGACCTCTGTTATATATCACATAAATTTCTCATTTACAATGCTATTCATTTTTTTTCTTTCCATTCCAGAGTGATCTTTTAAGAAAAATGAATTTGGTCCTTTTAACCCCCAAATTAAAAACCCTTTAATGGCTTCCAGTTAGTCTTGAAGTGAAGATGAAATTCTTACCAGCTTATAAGGCTCTAATGAACTGTGCCTGTAACTTACCTCTTTAGATGCTTACTGTAGTTTCTTCTGCCACGGAGCTCCCTTTCTGGTTCCTTATGTGTGCCAAGGTCTGCCTGATCAGGGGGGTCTTCACATGCACTGCTTCCTCACTTGGACTAGCAACTGCCCCACTCCCCCAAAAAATCAGTCACTATTGTTTTCATAGCATCTTGTACTCGACCCTCCACAGTACTTAACAGAGATGTCATTAAGTTTTGCCTCTCTGCTAGGAACCACATAGGCTGCCTTTATCACTCAAATCCTGACTCAGATAGAGAGATAGATGAATTCACAGGAGCTTTTAGTGTGAGGCCTCATGGGACTCTGAAGTGGTCTAAAAAACCTGGTCTTAGTGAATAAAAGGGATTTATGCGCACAATATGCAATTTCTTATGGTAATAACGGAGATTTAGAAATAGACACATTTGTTCCTACTCAACAATCCTCTTACATTGGTTGAAAACTAACCCCTTTCCCAGTATACCTATTTGGGGAGGAATGAAAGGATTTTTAAAGAAATGATTTATTTAGAGAGAATGAGCAGGGGGAAGCACCAGAGGGAGAAGCAGACTCCCTGTTTAGCAGGGAGCCAGATGTGGGGCTTGATGCCAGGACCCTGGGATCATGACTTGACTGAGCCAAAGACAGACACTTAACCAACTGAGCCACCCAGGCATCCCATGACAGGTTGTTTTGTGGTGTTTTGTTTTGTTTTTTTACAGGTTTTTTTTTTTAAGGGAAAAATATTTTGTAGGATTCTGCAAGGCTTTATTTTCCCCCTCCTCATAAAAGGAACTTATTTTACCATCTAAACTGTGCTGTCCAGTATAGTAGCCACTGGCCACATGTGGCTAATTGTAACTAAAATAAAAAACTGAGTTTCTCAGCTTCACTAGCCACCCTCAAGTACTTAATAGTCACATGTAGCTAACGGCTATAAATTGAGGACAGCACAAATCTAGAACACTTCCAACATTGCCAAGTTTTATTGGACAGAGCTGATGTAGAACTGTTTTGCAGGCTCCTTTTTTTTTTTTTTTTTTTTTTTTC
>LNAC01000014.1:5235853-5288342 GCA_002007465.1 Ailurus styani
GAGGGGGGGGGAAGCAGGCTCCCCGCTGAGCAGGGAGCCCGATGCGGGCCTCGATCCCAGGACCCTGAGATCATGACCTGAGCCGAAAGCAGAGGCTTTAACCCACTGAGCCACCCAGGCGCCCCCCCCATATCGTTCTTACTTTTTAAAATTTTTAGAAGATTTTTACTTATTTGACAGCACAATTAGGGTAAGCCAGCAAGCAGTGGGAGATGGAGAAGCAGGGTGCCTGTGGAGTAGGGAGCCTGATGCAGGGCTTGATCCTAGGATCCTCGGGATCATGACCTGAGCCAAAGACAGATGCTTAACCAGCTGAGCCACCCAGAAGCCCCTCCCATATCTTTAAATAGTGTTTCCATTCACTAAATTGCTCCAAGGAGATTTCTGGTAGTCCTCCTTGATTCTTCCCTTGTTTCTCATTTCTTATCAGTTCTTCAGCACATTTTTTATCAAATGTTGCCACTTGTGTCCATGTCTGTGCCATAGAGATAGTCAAGTCCATATGCTCATCTCCCACCCAGGACTACTACATACAGTAGTAACCTTCATCTGGTCTGTCTTCTGTCTTCCTGTTTTTTCTCTTCAATTAATTGATTGATTAATTTTTTTTAAAGATTTTTTTTTTTAAGTATCAGACAGCGAGAGAGAACACAAGCAAGGGGAGTGGCAGAGGGAGAAGCAGACTTCCTGCCGAGCAGGGAGCTGGACATGGGGCTCATCCCAAGACCCCAGGATCATGACCTGAGCTAAAGGCAGATTCTTAATGACTGAGCCACCCAGGTGCCTCCCCCCCATTTAATCTCCTTCAGTAGCTAGGATGATCTTGTTCAATATAAATCTGATTGTTACTCTACAACTTAGAAACTTTCGGCAGTTTTCCAGTTTTTTTGGAACAATGCCAATCCTGTACTTTAGCCTGAAATGCTTTGAAATGTCTGGCCTCAACCCCACTCCAATCTCAGGACCTTTCCCTTCACCCATCTTTTTTCTTTTTCTTTTCCTCTTCTCTCCTCCCCTCCCCTCCCCCCTTTTTAAAGATTTATTTCTAGAGAGAGAGTGCGCAAGTAGGGAGAGGGGGAGAGGGGGGCCAAATCTTGCTCAGGCCGACTCCCCACTGAGTGTGGAGCCCAAAGAGGAGGAGAGCTTGCTTCCAGGACCCTGAGATCATGACCTGAGCTGAAATCAAGACCTAGCTGCTCAACTGCCTGAGCCAACCCAGGTGCCCGCTCACCCATCTTTTTCTAACCACACTGGCCTTCCTTTCAGGTCCTAGTTCACTAAACACTTTAACTCTCTCAGGGCCTTCTTTCTATCTGGAAGGATTTTCCCCTTGACCACTTTGGGGCTAATTTCTTATCCTTAAGATCTTATCTTCAGGATCAAGCATCAGAGAGTCCTCCCTGTCAACCTCTAAGTAGATGCCCCCTTCCATTTTTCCCTACCATTGTGCCCAGTTTATGTATTTTGTACTTAACCCACTTTCTTTGCTTATTTATTGAACGTTTTCCTCACAAAATTATAAGCTAGGGAACAGGGAATTGCCCCTGTGCCAGGCAATAGTGCCTAATACATAACAGACATTTAATAATAAAGGTATATATGTAAGCTATCATTTGAGTTATGTGCTCCTCTTGAGAATATAATACCTTCTGCCCTTGTCTCCATCCATTCATTGCCTTAGCAGTCATAGTCATTCAAGAAATGAGTTACCGCATAGAACCTTGGAGTAGGACCAGAGGATTGGCGGATAGCTACTTTTAGGGCTGGAGTTGTGCCCTATCCCATAAGAGTTTAGTCAGTAAAAAGCAGAGAAGGTAGAACTCTTTGATAACCTAGGTGGGCCCTTGAGCTTTGAGATTTGATGATCCCTAAGGGCTGAGCAAGTGGGTTTGTCTTTAGGTCTCAGCTGGGTAAGAAATAGATGGAGGGGGAGTTGGAATCATTGAAGGACTAGAGAGAGCGTGAGGTCAGCTCTCCTTTCTCTACCTTTCTGCACACATCGCCCTCTTGGTAGTTTGTCATTATAGATTTGTGTCTTTGAGAGAACACCTACTCCATTAATTGGTGAGCTCCAGAAGGGGTGGAAACTTCTCTTTTGCTTGGCCACATCACAGTTCATTTGTGATAGGAATGGCCAATTGAGTCCTTTACATTTACTCCAAACAGCTCTTCCTTTTCTTTTTTTTTTTTTTAAGATTTTATTTGACAGAGCACACAAGTAGGGGGAGTGGCAAGGAGAAGGAGAAGGCTCCCCAGGGAGCAGAGAGCCTGACTCGGGGCTCAATCTCAGGACTCCAGGATCATGACCTGAGCTGAAGGCAGATGCTTAACCAACTGAATCACCCAGGCGCCCCCTCCGAAACAGCTCTTAACAGGAAGGTTATTATTCCCATTTTATGATGAAACAGGCTCAGAGGGGCACCTGGGTGGCTCAGTCAGTTGAGCATCTGCCTTTGGTTCAGGTCATGATCCCAGGGTCCTGGGATCGAGGCCCGCATCAGGCTCCTTGCTCCCTGGGGAGCCTGCTTCTCCCTCTCCTTCCCACTTGTGTGCTCTCTCTTGCTCTCTCTCTCTCTCTCTCAAATTAAAAAAAAAAAAAAAAGGCTCAGAGAGGTTAAGTAACATGCCTAAGGCACAGAAAGGGGTTGTCTTTCAGTTCTGGCACTCCAGTTCCAGGGCCGGAATTGCAGGCTTTAGTGAGTGTGCTGAGACTTGTGGCAGTGCAAGCTTTGCTCTTGGGTGTGAGCTCTGTTGTGAGTTGGACCCAGGATTCTGGCTTCCTTGTGGGACCCAGGGTTCTGTGCCTGTCTGATGCAAGCCTGGTTTGCCCAGCCCTCTCCAGTGCAGTGTGATTCCAGGTGAGGATGCATCCCAGCACCGGTGTGGTCCCTAGAGTGTTTGGCCATTTGCCCAACTTAAATGATCTTGTCTAAAATTTTTCATTGTGTCTCTGTGGTGAAGTGGAGTACAGTTCACACAGCCGCTGAAGCACGCACACCCCAGGATGGAGGGAATATAACGGTACCTTTGGTGGGGAGAACCCTTCCCCTAACCACTAATTTTCCTAATTCTCATGGCCACTGCCCTGCTTCAGAGATACCAGAGCCAAGGGCAGTCTAGGGCCACCATCCCTGGCTGTCTAGTTCACCTTGCCAAATGAAGAGGCTTAAAAAGCTCCCATTGTATCTCCTCCATGTGGATAGGGTCTGCCCCTAAGACTGCTGGGTCCATTTGTCAGCTGCTTTTCTCCAGTAGCTTCTCACTGCGGCTTTCTTCTACAGAGATCAGAAGTCTTTCCCTCAGCACTGTGTTGGGGGAGGGGAACCAAGTCATTTCACCTTTTAAACCTCTGTTGCTTTAATTACCAGGGCAGCCAAGGATGCTACCTCATTGGGTTCTTACGGACTAACAGAGATGATGGATAAGTCATCAAATCTGTAGGGCCACTATGAAGTTTGAATTTGGCTGGGATCTTCAAAGGGCCTGCAAAACTAAGGCACTACTGATTTAAATCATCTCACCAGACCTTAACCTCTTCCCTTGTGGGTTCCTGGGGCTAATCTGCCATTTCTGGTACTTCAGTTCTCCTCAGCAGAACATAGCCCAGATCTTGAAGCCCCGAGATGGGTTATTCTGACAAGTTGACAGCTTTTCCTAGGAAAGCATTTTGATCTCTGTTTTCCTCCTTCCAAATCTCCTAGGGCAAGGACCAGATTTGTGAGCCAAATCCTCACAAGCCATGAAGCCAACCTTGGCCAAGTTGCTTCCCTTTTCTGGGCTATCTTGCAGCCTGCCAGCCCTTTTTGC
Source organism: Ailurus styani (assembly GCA_002007465.1). NCBI lineage: Eukaryota > Metazoa > Chordata > Mammalia > Carnivora > Ailuridae > Ailurus > Ailurus styani. The sequence continues at coordinate 5,239,661 of LNAC01000014.1, forward strand.
CCTCCAGACAAGCTCTGTGCAGTGCGTTGAGTGCTGAGGGCCTGGTATCTTTTTGTGCCACATTGTGTAGCTCTACGGTGCTGCTGGCCTAAAAGGTGGAGCAAACCTTGGGCTCTGCAGTATGACTGTTGGCCAAGTAGAAGCTGTGGCAAGTCTGTCTCCCCTACTACCCCAGGGAAGGTGTTGCGATAGAACTCAGGGAGTTCTCAAACACCATTTGGGGGAATCTGGATGCCTTTCTGGACAGCAATATTTAAATCAGGCTAGGATTGATTTTGCTTTGTACTTGAAGTGCCTTGCAGTGCTCTTGGTATGGCTGGGCCTTGCATGGGTGGATCCTCAGAATCCCACCTCAAATAGTGGACTGCTCAGGAAGAAATTCATGAGATGGAAGACCTGGGATATTCTTCATTCCCATTCCCCACCCCCAAGTTGGGCCAGGGATATCCCCTTGGCCTTCATTATCCCTCCATTTTCACTGTCTCTGTAAACTGCTTAGTTTCAAAGGAGAGAGGTCTTAAGGTAGAAAGAATAAGCAACAGAGTTTTGGTAGGATTGTAGAAATAATTGCCCTTCTCTGAACTTCATCCAGTGCTTTTACATTTCTCCAGTAATTAACATTTCCTCATACCATCCTCTCAGCTGAGGCCTTATCTCGTTCATCTTCCCTGCCCCTCAGTGGTGCCATGTGCCTTAGGGCCTGGCCAACAACGTGCTCAGCAAATGTAGGGTGGGAGAGGCCCAGCTCATTCTGTTATTTATGGATTGATTAACCTCAGGGATTTAAACCCTACTACTTTGAGTGCCCCCTGAATCACATATCCTTATGAAAGATCCTCTTCCTGTCTTATTGGGTATTTTTTCTCCCTTTAAAATGTCACCTTTTTTTTGGCTTCATGATTAGGGGAGAGACCTCTGTTATATATCACATAAATTTCTCATTTACAATGCTATTCATTTTTTTTCTTTCCATTCCAGAGTGATCTTTTAAGAAAAATGAATTTGGTCCTTTTAACCCCCAAATTAAAAACCCTTTAATGGCTTCCAGTTAGTCTTGAAGTGAAGATGAAATTCTTACCAGCTTATAAGGCTCTAATGAACTGTGCCTGTAACTTACCTCTTTAGATGCTTACTGTAGTTTCTTCTGCCACGGAGCTCCCTTTCTGGTTCCTTATGTGTGCCAAGGTCTGCCTGATCAGGGGGGTCTTCACATGCACTGCTTCCTCACTTGGACTAGCAACTGCCCCACTCCCCCAAAAAATCAGTCACTATTGTTTTCATAGCATCTTGTACTCGACCCTCCACAGTACTTAACAGAGATGTCATTAAGTTTTGCCTCTCTGCTAGGAACCACATAGGCTGCCTTTATCACTCAAATCCTGACTCAGATAGAGAGATAGATGAATTCACAGGAGCTTTTAGTGTGAGGCCTCATGGGACTCTGAAGTGGTCTAAAAAACCTGGTCTTAGTGAATAAAAGGGATTTATGCGCACAATATGCAATTTCTTATGGTAATAACGGAGATTTAGAAATAGACACATTTGTTCCTACTCAACAATCCTCTTACATTGGTTGAAAACTAACCCCTTTCCCAGTATACCTATTTGGGGAGGAATGAAAGGATTTTTAAAGAAATGATTTATTTAGAGAGAATGAGCAGGGGGAAGCACCAGAGGGAGAAGCAGACTCCCTGTTTAGCAGGGAGCCAGATGTGGGGCTTGATGCCAGGACCCTGGGATCATGACTTGACTGAGCCAAAGACAGACACTTAACCAACTGAGCCACCCAGGCATCCCATGACAGGTTGTTTTGTGGTGTTTTGTTTTGTTTTTTTACAGGTTTTTTTTTTTAAGGGAAAAATATTTTGTAGGATTCTGCAAGGCTTTATTTTCCCCCTCCTCATAAAAGGAACTTATTTTACCATCTAAACTGTGCTGTCCAGTATAGTAGCCACTGGCCACATGTGGCTAATTGTAACTAAAATAAAAAACTGAGTTTCTCAGCTTCACTAGCCACCCTCAAGTACTTAATAGTCACATGTAGCTAACGGCTATAAATTGAGGACAGCACAAATCTAGAACACTTCCAACATTGCCAAGTTTTATTGGACAGAGCTGATGTAGAACTGTTTTGCAGGCTCCTTTTTTTTTTTTTTTTTTTTTTTTNCTGTTACTTTTAAAAAGTTAGCGCTTATGCACACACACACAAAAACCACAGAAGAGGGCGCCTGGGTGGCTCAGTAGGTTAAGGCCTCTGCTTTCGGCTCAGGTCATGATCTCAGCGTCCTGGGATCGAGGCCCGCATCAGGCTCTCTGCTCAGCAGGGAGCCTGCTTCCTCCTCTCCCTGTCTCTCTGCCTGCCTCTCTGCCTACTTGTAATCTCTCTCTCTGTGTCAAATAAATAAATAAAATCTTTAAAAAAAAAAAAAAAACCACAGAAGAGGTACCTGAGATTTTGAGGAGGCCAATAAAACCTGTACATATTTCTCTTTGTTTTGCCTGGTGCCTCGTACATCAATTACATACAAGGAAATCCCAGTACCGCTGCCTTTTTTTTTTTTTTTAAATGTAAAACAGCCCTGCCTCTTTAGGGAATGTTGAAGCTAACATGAGCCTTGTGTACTTTTACCGCTTGTTGCAATAGTGCTTGAACAGGTTAACCTCTTTAAACTGTTGTATCCTACCCCCAAAAAATCAGGGAAAATTTTGCTTCACCTATATCAGGACTTTTTAAGTAGGCTCCATCCCTGGCATGGAGGCCAATACTAGACTTGAACTCATGACCCTGAGATCAAGACTTCAGCTGAGATCAAGAGTTGGATGCTTAATTGACTGAGCCACCTAGGTGCCCCTATGTCAGGATTATTTTAAGTATAAAATATGTGGGGAAAGTGCTATAAAATTAGGTTAAAATTCACAGGTAGCAAGAATTTACACATTAGCGTTTCCATATAGGTTTCAATAAAGCTTAAGTAGGATTGAGTCCATCACTAAACTTGTTTTTATGGGGAGCTAAGCAATGATAAAATGTCCATAAATCTTTTTAAAAGTTCTACAGACACATTTAACTGCAGAATGTCACTGCTAATCATTAATACCCTACTTTTCTGCTAAAAATATCACCTGTTCTCCCTCTTTGATCTCTCATAATGATTATTCATTTTAGCCACAGTCTACACGTAGGAGAATATTAACACCGCAGGAGACCTCTTTAAGTAGCTTGTAAGTGAATTTAATTGACTATGTACTATGCAGTCAAACTTGAGTCAACCTGATAGGTCCTTGGCACTATTCTGGGCTTAACTTTTTCCTGATACAGGAGTTCTAACCTGGGTTTGCTACAAGCCTGTAAAGTGGAAAGAGTAGCTCTGTTTATTTAGAAAGAAGGAATCAGACCATGAGCAGGGAGCATACTTATCAATGTCTCAAGACGCTGGATAATTTTTCTCTACCCACTGTTGAGGCCTATTACTTAGATCTCACTAAATCCTTCCTTGTACATCTAAATTTCTGGTATCTAGTCGTTCAAATTTTAGAGTCTCAACACAACTAAGAATGAACCAGAAGATACTGGTGGTAAATAACAGTCAACACAAACACAAAAAGGCACTTAAGTGTTAGAAACGTTTATTTGTCAAAATATTAAAAAAAAAAAAAGGTGGGAGGAGTGGAGTAAAACAAGGCTAAATTTCAGCTAATGCTGTACCACGATCACAGGTCAGACATAAAAAAACAAAACGAACAAACAAAACAACAACAACCCCCACCCCCAAAACCCCAATGGTCCTAGCAGTTTCAGAAGATTAGCTTCAATGTTAGAGTCCAGAGCTAACAGAGAAGAGTAAAAGGTCGCTTGCCACTACATGGTCATTTTAAAGGGAAAGGAGATGTTGCAGGTAGACAGGGAGAAGGGCTCAACTCCTAAGGAAAGCAAGATAAGAGGGGTTCCACTGTATAGGAAAAAGGGGATGCCAGCACAATCCTTACCTAGGGCTGCTCAGAGGCTGAGAATATAAGGAATAGAGTGAAAGGCTACAGAAACTAGTATCAGGAGGAAAGAAAAGTCAACTTAGAAGCATTAAATTAAGAAAGAAAACATAGTTGGTCACAAACTCCTTTGTTTACTGAAACATGAAGCAATGGAAACATCCCGGCAAAGGGGACCGCGCGGAGCAAGTTCTCATATATGACCGCAGCCCGAGGGTTCAGTCCGCAATTATCCTACCTGAAAGAGAGCACAACACAAGAGGCTTACACAATGCCTGGAGAGCAGCTTGGCTCCGAGTACAAGGGCCCTGGTCCCGTCCTGTATTCCAGGGGGAAAAGAACAAAGAACAAAACAAAACCAAGTCAGACTGGATCAAACTTACATCCCGTGTAATTACCGAGGAATCTACTTATAGCTATATATAGAATAAGCAGCAGTCTATCTGGAAGACTGCTGTTTTGGTGATAAAATACATCTTTCTCGTTTTCTAATCCATCTTTTAGGCAAGACAACCTCTGTGATACAAGGCTACTGTCACTGCAACAAAGGGCAAAAGCAGATACTACCAAAAACCATTAATTTAGTTTTTGTGTCCAGGAAAAGCAGATGATGCCAAGATCTCAAATACTGCCAATTGCACTACTGTAATTTGTTTCATTTTATTCTTTCATAGTAAACAAGTTTTCAGGAATGATCATCACAAAGGGTATCATTTACTCTCCAACATACCTACATGTCATTCTGTCACAGATTTAGAGTCATAACTCCAGTGGTTCCCCTACTTGGTCAAATCTCCCTTACCAAATCAAAAGAAGAAACCCTAAAATTCTCTAATTCTTCCATTGATGATGGGAACTCCAGACACCAATGGCTGGGGGAAAAAAGAAGTTAACTCACACCAAGGTCCTCTAATTATTACAGACAAAGGGCCAAATCTTGGTCTTGATCTGTACCAACCGACTTCAAAAGTTGTGACGTTCTTGAATCAGTTCTGCTAGGGTGAGACCCAAATTCAGATCCCCAACAGTTCTGGAGTATTTCATCCTGGCAGCCTCATTAACATCAGGCTCCTGGGACTGCAACCAACTCAGGGTTATTCAGTCCATTTGAGGTTCACACCTGGAAGGTAAGTTTCTTTAAAAGTCATCACTAAAAAGAGGTTAGTTGAACAACCACTGCTTGCAGTCAAAATTCACTTTAAAATACCTTAGCGATACCCTTCTAAAGACTATAATATACTAATTTAACTGTAAAACACATTCGAGGAAAACAGAAGTTATCTGGCAGATGATACCACCTTTAGAGAAATATCGCACTTCGTGGCAGATCCAGCTGCGTTAAAAGTAAAAATTAAGGCAAACTACACAAGCTGTAAGATTATGTACTTTATACACATGAAGACACTGCTACACAATGGTCTCGAGATCGCAATCTTGTCATGGTCATCTAGGATATACTTTATCACAGGTTCAAACCATTATTTGCTTCTCACTACGTACAAGGGCAAATTCCTACTGCTTTCTTTTCTTCTACACATATATACCAACGGGATAAGTTAGGAACCCTGGAAACTCCGTTTAACTTCTTGAATAGGCCTCCTAGTCAACTGATGCTCAATTTCAAGGTACAAGGAAAACTATGAGAATAGAAAGTTGTCATGATGCCATTTCCACTCAGATGAAATTTATCCAGATAATCCTACTAATTATCCTTGCCATTCCAAGAGCTTTTGGTATACCTTTACTCAAGTAGGAAAAACTAAATTTCTGGGGTCACCACCAGTGGGATTTTATACACATTCAGAAATTACCTGTTTTATCTAGTCCCTTATGTGTTCCTCCTGAACAAAAACCAAAACAAAAATTGCTGGAAAAAAAAAAGTGTCGGGACTCTAAGTGATAGTAATAGGCTATGCAGAAATATGGCTTCAAGAGCTCACGCAGAATAAGGTGCTCTGGATTACTAATAAGGAAAGGACTCCATGGGACAGTGGCACCAAAACATTTCAAGGGTCTTAGAATTAAACACCTAAAGCCTATAGGACTTTATCTGGCTTATAGATTTAGGATATTAGAAGAGCTTCCTCTGATAAAAACTAATGACCTAAGTAGTAGTTATAACAAGTGAGAAGTCTAAAGTTGTAGTTAAAATTCTCACTGTGACATTCATTACTAATTCCTAAACCTGTACTCTTCTGCTTACACCACAATGACTTTCCTAGTGAGAAGAGAATGGTTTTGGAGTCCACCACACCTGAGCTTGAATTCTGACTACCTCTCAATTATCAGATGACTTCAGGCTAAGTACTTAACCTCTCTGAGCCTTTGTTTCCTTCTCTGTAAAAGAGAAAATATCTTAAAGGCTTGTTGTGTAGATGAAATGATACAGCATACAAAGCGGACACTCAACAAATGTTCTCTTAACTATGTTTCTGTAACCCAGATTGCTTACATTTGATTAAATAATATTCTCACTAACTGAGTTTGTTGTTGTTCTCTCCAAAGGAACAAGGTGGTTGGAGTCATACACTAAAAAACCTCAACGGGCCAAATGAACCTCTGGCCTAAGCTAGAGAAATATTTAAGACAATATGTAAATTTCTATCTCTTGAATACTGTCCTGATAGCAAACAAACAGGTGGCTTTAGCCTCCTCTATGCAGCACAGATCTCTTTCAACCACACTGACCCCACTCTCACCTCCAGTTTTTAAAAGGCTGAGTACCGCGCTCGGTCCACATACTGCTCCCGCTCATACCGGGCCATGTCATACAGAGAATTCCGTGCAGCTGCTGAAGCCTGAGACAGCTCACTCTCTGGCCCATAACCGTAGCCCTCTCCAACTGTGGGGAGCACAGCTGCAGCACGACGCAGGGGGCTCCTGTCCCTTCCGTAATAGGAGGAAGTGTTGGCAGCGGCAGCAGCCATAGCAGCCGAGGTGGCAGCAGCACCTGAGTTCGGCAACAGGTGTCTGTCGTAGGGATCAACAGAAGTGGAGTTGAGGTGACTGGTCACAGCTGTGCTCTGGACTTGAGGCAGATGGGACATGGTCTGCTCTGCGTAGTTGTATGCAGAAGCTGCTGCTGCTGCTGCCACTGCCTCGTAAGAGCGGACCCGGTAACGCTTATAGTAGTCGAGTGCTCCGTATGCGTCGTTGTAGTACATGGATTCCCCGTAGCCCATGGTGTAAGGCGTGCGCACTGCTCCATACTGTTCATTATACTGCTCGGTAAAGTCTGCCACACGACCTGTACGATCTACTGGACACTCTTTGGACCAGTGCCCCTCTTTCCCACACCGATAGCAGCCGCTCTGGTCTCCCATCCCAGGGGCAGTCCGAAGCCGGCTTGTGGACAACTGCACGTGCATTCGTTTGCCTTGAGGAAATAGATGTAAGAAGACTTATTATAACTCACGGACATTCTCTAATCCTCCCCCAAATGAAAGTAAACTCGTTGGCATAAGACACACATACATACACACTCCTGCAACCCTATTTCAGCAATCCCCTCCAAAAGAACCTGAAGTTTAATACAGATGAGAACTACAACATGTGAGTCCTCAGAGACCAGTCAATACTTTCTACTTACAGCAGGTAGCCGAATTCCCTATTTCTGTGTCCACAACTTTCCCTTCCTTTCCCCTGGCCCCCAATACAGAAACTGAAAAATTTTCCACTTACAACTGCTAAGATTGATTATAACTAACGATTCAAGATCTGCCAATTCTTCGAAATCAAATAGTCAGTAAAACCTCAGTTACGCCAGATTTGAAAAACATCTTACCAACCCCTCACTGATTTACTCAGGGCAATATAAGGCCTCAGCATTTACTGTAGCTTAAAAACCACGGCAATCTTCTGTCCATCTTGTTTCCTCCAGCCATTTTTACAGGTGTCACCAAAAGGCTATGTTGGATATACAAATCATACCTGGCTCATCATCTGCTTCACCTCAGTACTTCTAGGAGTTATGCGACCCTCCGGATTTCAAACCCACCCCCATGTTTTTTAGCAGGGACAAATCCATGCCTATGTGGAAAAGAAAACTTGACCAAGGTCTCTCAACAGCAAGAATTAGAAGATACTGAAGTAATACTGGTATCTTAGGGACAGTGTGTACCCATGTAAATTCAGCATTTCATCCTGCCATGTAACTTACAATTCTTCACAGGGGATTATCTCGTCAGATAAATGCAGCATTTGCCTGAAAGCCTCTGGGCACCCATACAAACAAGCAACATCCATTCTTCCAGGAAATGGCCAGCACTACGAACAGCTAAGAGAAGAAACACTCTTTGCCCTGGGCTTGTGTCCAGGGACCCTTACTGATTAAAGCATCCAAGGTCTTTAAAAGCAGTTTAAGGAAAGGACTATTCTTGGCAGTATTTAGTCCCAAACTGCCTAAGACTTTGGAGATCAAGTCAGTAGTTCTCAAATTGTAGCCAAAAGGCAGCCACTATAGATGCAGAGAACAGGGGCTTCACGTCACTCTTAAGGGCTGCTCAGAACAAATCCCCCCTCTGAGATCAGCAAGTTGCTCTCTCTTTAACAGACCTTGTTCTGGATGCAGCTATGCGATAGGAGGCCTCGTGCTCCACCATCCTGTTGGAAACACCCGATTCAGGACGGAAGCCAGAACAGCACCATGCACTGACCCTGAGAGGGGAGCGGGTTAGTGCAGTAACCCAATGTCTAAGATTCCTACCACCCCAGTTTCTAGTAGTTGCCACCTCTGACTTAAAACCCCTTCTTTAGCAGAAGCAAAATTGCTCAGGTTTTTACTTCTAGCTGCTAGCAGAGAAGCAGCATCCACCATCACCACTGACAGTCAAAAGATAACAAATGGCAGTAATTCTCAGAATGTAGCATTTAGCCACCCATTGTTTGCAGACATTTAAATACTCCCATCCTAATTCTTAGAAGTTATTAAGGGCCACATGCTGACTGCTTAGAACAGAAACACAGGGCGCCTGGGTGGCTCAGTGGGTTAAAGCCTCTGCCTTTGGCTCAGGTCATGATCTCAGGGTTCTGGGATTGAGGCCCACATCAGGCTCCCCGTTCAGTGGGGAACCTGCTTCCTCCTCTCTCTCTGCCTCTCTGCCTACCTGTGATCTCTCTCTCTCATCAAATAATAAATAAATAAATCTTAAAAAAAAAAAGAGAAACACAGATTTTTGGGGGCGCCTGGGTGGCTCAGTCGTTAAGCGTCTGCCTTCGGCTCAGGTCATGATCCCAGGGTCCTGGGATCGAGCCCCACATTGGGCTCTCCGCTCAGTGGGGAGCCTGCTTCTCCCTCTCCCTGCCGCTCCCCCCTGCTTGTACTCTCTCTGTTAAATAAATAAAATTTTTTAAAAAAAGGTTTTTTTGCCCCAATTTATATTGTATTATATATCTATATATGTAGTAATTATATTTATAATGTAGAGTTCCCTATGATTTAGACTGGAAGACCAAAAGTTACTTGGTTTTCAAACATGCATGGTGACATTAACCTCTGTGATAGACACAAACTATTCCCATTCTGAAGTCGGAATAACCATGCCAATCTAAAAAGCAGCCAATTCAGAAACCTAGAAGTACATTAAAAAAAAAAATCTATTTAATTTGCTTTTTACTTTTATAGATTCTGGCTCTGTTTTTTGTTTTTTTTTTGAGAAACAAAACCCAGTGATTTTTCTTTGATATTTGTTACTACATCCAATCTTCATTCCAGTTTAACTGAGAGAACTCCTAAATTTATAAACATCTACGTTTATAATTTATCTCTGTAGCAACTGTGAAAAGGATTCAGGTAAAAGAAATTTTTAACTAGAACTAAAAAATCTGTAATACAAGTGATAGCCCCCCCCAATCTTTCCAAAGGTTTTAACTAGGTTTTTAATTTAAATCCCCTTAACTTCTTATAATTGAAAAAACACTGTGCTTCTATTATTCTATTACCTTAAGGAACCAGGGCAAAGAAAACTGAAAGATTAAATTCTGCCACTCTGCTACACTTGGAGAGGCCAAAAGTTTAAGATTTTCTGAGACCTCCAAAAGTTACTGAAATACACTGCCAACATTTCCCAGAAAACCAGCCTAATAGAAGTGTTTTCTTTTGAAAGCTGAAACAGAAAAGACTATTAAAATGCTGAGAGATGGGCAACCTGGGGTCCTAAGTGCTGGGCTCCTGTCATGTGCCAGGACCCAGAGAAGGTTAGGGGGTGTAGCTGATCCACAACAGCACTCCAGTTTAGTGCTTGTTTACATACGGGGAAAAACAAGACACCTGACATCTTATACATCATTTCCAATTCAGTTGCTTGAACTGTTATTTGGGAACAGCTTTCTTAGTTAGGGTCTTCCAGTGCAAACTGTTTGCCACCTCAACAGTGGTTCAGTTCGCTGCCACTTGTGGACAGGAAACAGGTCTTGAAAGACCCAGGTTAACTCAGGTTCTGCTGCTTCCTTTTATAAGTCATAAATGCAGAAGCCTAAATGGCAACTACTAATAAAGGTTCAAAAGATGTTCAAAATGGTACTCTTAAGAGGTCACGCCCATTAGGGGCTGACTAAAAAGGCTTTATAGACAAATGTGACAAACTGGTATCTAGATTATATTTTCTGTAAAACTGCAATGTATTATCCCATGCTAAACTTTCTCTGGTCAGCTGGAAAAAAACAGAGCTGATTATAAAAATGTCTATATCCATGTCAATGTCTATAAAAATGTCTACATATATAACTCAGAGTAGAGTGCTTTCTCCAGAGTGGATAGGCTAAGAACATGAAAACCAAATAAAGGATTCTTCTTTCCCAATGATGATGTTTTAAAGAATTTCATGGACCACTGTTACTCAAACATTCACTGCCTAGAGTAATTAAACTTGCTTTATTAAAACACACTCTTCCCAAGCCAACTCCCCCCAATTAACTGACTTCTGTATGCATACTTTTGCCCTTATCCTTTTATTCAGTTGTTATTAAAAAGGTAAGGACATGCAGTATTACATTACTATGACATCTTTGCAGAGTTTGGACCTGACTTTAATTGCATTTATTTTTACATTTTGTTACCTGTCAAGAGAGAACCGCTATTTTCCCCCAACACTGTCCATTCATGATCCCATCTCCATCAAGTGGAAAATAATTAAGAATATTCTTAAAGCTCTCTGAAGTACAACAGCTTTCCAAAATAATAAAAGAAAAACAAATATAAATAAGATACTGAGGAAAACTAGCTATCACATTTTAAATAAGCTTCTAACCATAATGGAAACACTAATTATTGCAAACACCACTCACCTTTCATCATATAGTGCCTACTGTCAATATACTTTCCCATCTATTACCTCATTCTAGCCTCACTATCATCCTGTGAGGGAGGTACTGCAGGGATCATTAATTCTATTTTATAAGTGGGGAAAATGAAGCACAGAGATGTTAAAACACTTGTCCAAAGTCACACAACTCGTTAATGGTAGCAAGTCATCTATGACTTTCGACATGTGCTTTAGAGAGGAGTTAAAGGCCAGGACACCACTGGCTGAGTCCAGAGATTTGACGCACTATTTGCAAACTTTCTTACCCTTTTCTAGTCAACTTTTCCTCTTCTGCCATTTCTTTTTTTGACTGTTTTCTAGGTTTAGCAGACGACACTTAAGTACTTCTCAACAAACCTTTTAGTGGCACTCAGAAAAAATGATATTAACTTATGAACCTGAGAAGTGGCTGTAAATGTGTGGCTCAAGATGACACTGTCAACAAAAAACTTGCAGAACAGCGCTGTCCAACAGAACTTTCTATAATGATGGAAATATTCTCTATTTACACTAATACAATCACCAGTAGACTCTTGTGACTTCTGAGTACTTCAAATGTGTGTACAACTGAAAAACTGAAATTTAAAATTTATTTAATAGCCACATGTGCCTAGGGGCTACCCTATCAGACAGCTCAGTTGCAGTCTTCAGACAACCTCGAAGTATTAATGATAACCTATGTAGCTTTATAATTGGTAAAATTATACAATACGCTCTGTAACACCTTTACTGGAACCTTTCAGAAGCAGGACCATCATCTCATTCAACCTAGTATTTGTAAAAATTTTCTTTTTTTTCTATTAGGGTTAAATAATAGTAGGTAGAAGAACAGTCCAATGTATGGGTTTGGGCCCTGCTTGTATAGTTGACAGACCAAACAAATTTAAGCACTCAGAAGATACCTCCCCAAATCCAGGTTCACCATCCAGATTTAGAATATAGGGATCCCTTCTAGATGTCTCTGTTCCTCTTTCCCACAACAACCTATCACTCCAAGCTGTATGGACTATAAATCCTAAGCATTTAAACTCTCAGATATAAAGCTTTCTGGTCATAAAAGAAGCAGGTAATGCACAGACTGTTATCTTCCGTTCTCCCATGAGGTACTCATTTGCCCAGGCAGATTAAACTTCCAACAGCACTCAAATGAATGAAGACTGCGGGGTAAAGTAACCCAGTTTGTGACTACACAGTTGCTGAGGAACATCTTGGCAAATAAATCTGAAAAGGGGGTGTTTGCTTCTCCAAGAGTAAACCGTACTTCACAGTGTAAATGTGCCATCTTACATCCAGCTAAAACAGAATGGAAGAAACCACCCTGCCAGGCGCCTGGTCCTGTGTTCTTGTCTCTGTCTTGACCTAGACCCCACTACTCAGTTCTGCCACCCAGACCCCAGAGCAGTTCACCTTGAAACTCTGTGTTGTCAAGGCCCCTGATGGCCTCCACTGCATCCTCTGCCCGCTCCATGTGTACGAAGGCATAATCTTTCACGATGTCACATTCGATGACTGGGCCATACTCCTCAAACTTGGCCCGAAGCTCCTGGTTGGTACAAGTGGGACTGATGTTGCCCACATGCAACTTGGTTGAGGCTTTGCTCTTATTCTTGCTGGCTTCCACGTTGATGTTCACCCCGTGCAGCTTGTAGTGGTGCAGGTTGCGTATGGCATCCTCGGCCGCCGTCTTGTCCTCTATGTGCACAAAGCCGTAGTTCTTAATGATGTCACATTCCAGCACCTTCCCATACTGCTCGAAGAGTGAGCGGATCTCCTGCTCTGTGGCCTCCCGGGGCAGGTTTCCGATGAACAGCTTCACCATCCTGACAAGAGCCTGGGAGGGAAGAAAAAAGATCTCCAAAAGTTAGGGGTGGAGTGGGATATTTCAGGGCACTGCATTTTGGTTTAATTCCCCAAATAAGTTCTTGGCTCCTTCAAGATTCAAGACCCTCACATAAACGTTCATTATGTTTTTCTTAATAGCGAGTAAAGGTTTGTAAATAAGAGGTAGTGTGAGATGTGCGTGACACCCCAACAGGAGGTCGGGGTCGGCATGCATTGCACCGTCTATCATCTCCGTGAAATTTAAATAACAGGGTTAGCCGTTTTAGGTCTTAAAATACTCTTTTCGGGGGCAGGAAAGAGAAGAGCTCAAGGAGGGGACAAGAGGCATACAGCTCGAGTGTCCCCGGTAACGAGGTTTTGGAGGGAAATCGGTGTCCCTCTCCTCCGGGCGGTATTACCCTCCAAGAGACTCGAAGAATAAAGAGGCTTCCTTGGCCCCAAGCCGGGACCCCCGCCCCCCCAGCGACCCAACCTCCAGCTCCTTCGCCCCAACAAAGACTCGACCCGACCCCTGCCCCGCCCCCTCCGGAGACCCGGTCCCGCCTCCTCCCGTTGTCTTCCCCGGACCTCCCGCGGCAAGAGAAGCCCACACCGTGGGCTGGCCCGGTCCGCCAGAGGCCCAGCCCGACCCGCCCTCGGGCTCCCCACACACCCAGAAGACCCCCTCGCACCTCCGGGTGGCGGCGGCGGCGGCGGCGGCTCCCGCGTCAGAGAGAACCCTACAAAATGGCGACGGCCGCTCGAGCCTCGGCGCGACCGGGCCCTTTCTCGCGCGCCAGCTCACGCACGCGCGAGTGCGCGCTGCCTCCTTTCCCTCCCCCTCGCGGGAGCCGGGCGACCAATCCCGCGGCCGCATACAAATGGCTGCCCCAGGCTAGGCTCCCAGCCGCCCCGACGCGGGGGCGGGGCCAGCTGGTGACGCCGCTGCGGAGCGGAGGTCAGCCCGCCCCCAGCCCCGGCTAGCCAATCAGCACCCTGGGGTGGGGGTGGGGTTCGGCGCTCAAGCGTCAGAAGGGCTCCGGACGCAACCACTACCTTGCTGTAATCAGAAGCCCGGGGAGTCGCTAACCATCACAATGGACGGTGCTATTGGGCCAGTTGGGGCGGGGGGGGGGTAGCTGATGACAAAGGGCTATCTCACTGGGTCCTCTAAACGGGGGCTTTCTGAGCCGGCTGGCCAGCCACTTGAGTAGCTTGGGTCAACGTTTTAGAGACATAGAAGAGCCACATTTTAAGCAAACGTAGTCCATTTTTGTAGAGCTTTAAGTATAACTTAATATTTTTCATTGCAAGCCTCTTACTGGTGAGGAAACAGAACCAAAGATGGCAGAGCTGGGATAGCTCTAAGAGGCTTCATCCAGGCTGCATTTATCGGTCACATTTTGTTCGCTCTCGCATGTGTGTGGGCTGTTTTTCTCTCTCTAGTTACAGTAATAGCTCTAATTGTGTGTCCTTCACAGTTCCTGGTCCGTGGTGAATACACCAAAGGAATACTTGGTGCAGATTTTTTGGGGGGCGGGGCGGACGGGCTGGGGTGAGTGAGAGAGGGTCTCCAAGTCCACACCAAGCTGCTGGAGGTCTAGGCAACTGGGATTCGGGGCACTTTCTAGCATTCAAAATTCAGTTGTGGTCCAAGGGCGCCTCCTGGTGGCAAAAGAGAAACTATTAGGTGGATTACTCACTGTCACCCTTGAACAAAGAATAGACGTTTATAGAGATTGATGGATCCAGCTTATCTCTGAGTGGAGCATGCCAGGGTGGTTGTCAGTCACTATTCTTCATTGTGGTGGCTCCATAGAAGCTTTTCTGATACCATCAGACACAAATTCCCCAGGCTTCCCTCCTCCTCCCCAGCTACTCTGATATGTTTCTTTCACTGAATTGTTTTTGTTTTCCAGCCATTTTAGAAGAGGCACCGTCCTTCCAGTTTTAATTCCACCCATGATTTCTCCCGCCTAATTCTTTTTTTTTTTAAAGATTTTATTTATTTATTTGACAGAGACACAGCGAGAGAGGGAACACAAGCAGGGGGAGTGGGGGAGGGAGAAGCAGGCTTCCCGCTGAGCGGGGAGCCCAATGTGGGGCTCAGTCCCAGGACCCCGGGATCATGACCTGAGCCGAAGGCAGACGCCCAACGACTGAGCCACCCAGGCGCCCCAGTCTCCCACCTAATTCTATCTACCTCTCCTCCCCTTTCTCCTCTTGGTCCTTTCCAGTTTCTCTCTACACTCAGACTTTTAAAACATGTATAGGGACCTCCTCACCCATTTCTGAAATAGCTTCCACTCACCTTCACTATTAATGTTTTCTACCTTGGGTTCCTTCCCTGTGTTCCAGGCCAGACGCTTTGCAAACGGAGAGTCTGAACCTGCTATTGCCCACCTTCATACGCTGTGTTTTGGGTTCTGTCCACCTCTTCCAATGCCCCAGATTTCCTGAGGTCATCAAAACGAATGTTCTTTTAAGTTTTCACCCTTCTGAAGTTTTCATTTTGTTCACCATTTTTTCTCCCCTGTGTTTTTATACTGTTCCTTCTCATAGCTCTGACTGTACCGTTCTATCTCCCTTCCCCTTCTATTCCTCTACTCTTATTTATTCCCTTTTATTTCACTTCCCCTTCCCTCATAGGCAACCATTCTAATGAGTTTAATATGTATTATTTTGTTTGTGTTCTTGCCAGGCATGTCTTTTCAGTGTACATTTGCTTTATCCGCTTTAAAAAAGGTTTTTATTGTGGGGGCGCCTGGGTGGCTCAGTGTTAAGCATCTGCCTTCGGCTCAGGTCATGATCCCAGGGTCCTGAGATCGAGCCCCACATCGGGCTCCCTGCTCGGTGGGGAGCCTGCTTCACCCTCTCCCACTCCCCCTTGCTTGTGTCCCCTCTCTCACTGTGTTTCTGTCAAATAAGCAAATAAAATCTTAAAAAATATATTTTATTGTGGAAATTTTCAAAAAGGCATAGAGGATATTATGATGAACTCTTATGGATCTTTTCTTGACCCAGCTTTGACAGTTAACAACATTCTGCTGACCTTATCTATCCCCTGTATTTTTTTAAGATTTTATTTATTTACTTGTCAGGGAGAGAGAGCGCACACAAACGGGGTGGGGGCAGGCAGAGGAAGAAGCAGGCTCCCTGCTGAGCAAGGATCCCAATGCAGGACTCTATCCCAGGACCCTGAGATCATGACCAGAGCCAAAGGCAGATCCTTAACCAACTGAGCCATCCAGGTGTCCCTGTACTTTTTTTTTTTTTTGGACTGGAGTTTTTAAAAGCAAACCCCAAACATAATGTAATTTTCCTATAAGGCCTTCGCTATCTACCCCTAATTAAAACACTAGGACTGGGGCACCAGCGGGCTCAGTCGTTAAGTGTCTGCCATTGATTGGCTCAGGTCATTATCCCAGGGTCCTGGGATGCAGCCCCACATTGAACTCCCTGGACTGCGGGGAGCCTGCTTTACCCTCTTCCACTCCCCCTGCTTGCGTTCCCTCTCTTGCTGTGTCTCTGTCAAATAAATAAAATCTCAAAGAAAAAAATAAAACATCAGGACTACACTAATAATATCTAATCTTTATAATAAAATTTCCCCCAGGTTGTTGCAAATGCCTTTTTGCAGTTGGTTTCTTCTAATGTGGATCTTAACAAGGTCCATCGATTGTGCATTTGGGTAAATTATTTAAATGTTTATGTAAATTGTGTTGCATGGCTCATTGTCTCATTGTTTTAGGTTTTTCACTAAGCACCTGTGTTGCTGTGCGCTAACCAGCGGGTAATACTCCCTAGTGTGCAACCACCCTATTTTACATGTCTGTCTCTACATGGAGGACACTCATGTTGCCTCCAACTCCCCACCATTATAAACAAGGTTACAATTAACATCATTACATTAATTATGTGTGCCCTACTGGATCCCTGTGAAAATTTGGGGGGATATAAGCCGAGGGTGGAGTTGCTAGGTTGCTGGGTCATAGGGTATATGTGGAACTAACTCGTCTAAGTAGTGCCAGGTTGTTCTTTGGAGAAACTGTACCTGTCTACCCTCCCACCTGCAGCACGTGAGGGGCCCTGTATATCAATGACTCTGCCAATGTTGGACGTTGTCCAGTTTTCTAATTTCTGCTAGTCTAATAGATATAAAGTGGTAGAGCATTTGTCTTAATTTGCATTCCTCTGATTACTAATGATTTTAAGGATCTCCTCTTATTGGTTTTTTTGGGTTTTCTCTTCTGTAAATTTCCTGTTTGTATCTTTTGCCCAACTTTCTTAGTGGTTGCAGTCTCCTCTTTGTTGTTGATTTGCAGGATTTTCTTGTATATTCTAGACAGTGATCTCTTTAAATATTTTCCATCCTTCTGCTAAATTAACTTTGTCCATGTTGCACTTCACTGAACAGAAATTCTTAATTTTTTATGGAATCTAATCAATTTTTGTCTTAAAGTGTGTGCCTTTGAAGTTTTGTATAAGCTGTCCTTTTCTACCCTCCTGAGTCACAGATAAATCCTCCTACATTTTCCTCTCTTAACAGTAATGTTTTTTTACTATTCACATTTAGATCTGTAGTCAATATAAAGCAGTGCCATCCTGGGGTGCCTGGCTGACTCAGTAGGTGGAACTTGTGGCTCTCGATCTTGGGGTCATGAGTTCGAGCCCCATGTTGGGTGTAGAGATGACTTAAAAATAAAAATGAAACAGCTGAAGTTCATTTTAATACTTTGGACACCCAATAAAACTAAAACATTGCAACATATAATCAATGTAAAAAGTATCGATGAAATTCTTCTTTTCCTCTTCGGTTTTTGAAGTTGGTGAGCATTTTATACTTACAGCACATTTTGCTTTGGACTTGCCCCATTTCAAGTGCTCAGCAGCCACATGTGGCTCATGGCTACTGTCTTGGGACAGTGCAGCTCTAGAGTTTGCCCTCGGAGGCTATGTTTGCTGAGAAGGCAAATTCATTTTTCTCCAAATAATCCCTGTTTAGCTGTCCATATTTTGATGACTTGTGGTGCCTGCACATACTGTATTTTTGTGCTCTAATCTATCTCGTAACCCTCACTGCTCCATTTCTTTTGGTCTCTTTCTGGAACTTTCCTTTTCTTCCATTCATATCTGAAGGTGTCTTTCAAGACTTACTTCCTGACCTTATGTTTATCCTTGTCTATGTCCTGCCGCCTAGATGATGCTCAAAGCGCATCTTCATGGCATCTCCATTCACTGTGACTGACTGCATCCTGCAAGACTGCTCTACTTGGCTGCCCTTTTTCCATTCACATTTCACACACTAAAATGAGCCTTTCTTCACTAATTTCTCACTTCCACATACATTTCCTTCTAAAATTTCCCATTATTGCATCTCCCCCAACTCCCAGCCTTGCCACATTGCAATGGAAAAACCCTGTTTCCCTGAGCACTCTACAATGTAGGTCTTTTTCTTCTTTTGCACAGTTGTACCTGAAGAACAAGAGGAGGTTGTAGTGCTGATGTATTATTCCATTTAGTCCCACAACAGATTGTTCCAGTTATATTTATCCAATATGTTGACTGTAGAGTACTTCCGAATCTGCTTTTCTTAAGAGAAAGGGAGAATTATTCTGTGGGCTGTCTGGTCTACCAGAGCTCTTGTTTGGAGACCGTTCTGGGGCTGTGTTGTGCGAGTCCCGGGCCTGCACACACCTGACCCTTAGTCATGGCTGATGATGGCCAGGGGTCTACTCAATCAGGGCCCTTGGCCACTTATGCTGAAGTAGGACTGCTTAGGGGTGGGGGTCAGGTGGAATAGGTGGTGGGGATTAAGGGGTGCATCTGTCGTGAGGAGCACTGGGTGATGCACTGAAGTTTAGAATCACTGTATTGTAAGCCCAAAACTTTTATAATACTGTATGTTAACTATACTGGAATTTAAAATAAAAAAAAATTATAGATAGGGCTGCTTCTCTGGAAAGATCTTCTCTGAGACCCCAAAGGAAATGTTGTTTGGTGTTTTTGGGAAACAACGAAAGAACAAAGCTTTTCCTGTAGGAGACCACCAAGGCCGTATGTTGCCCTGAAACTTCCAATTGCCAAGCCAGAGACAAGGGAGAAAGCTACCTCCTCCTTTTTTAATACTTTACCAGATCTAGAATATATTCTGTGTTTTTGTGTGTTTAACACTTTGGATGTACCTTGTGGCTTCCCAGAGTGAGGTCATCCTATTGGTCAGTGGATCGGGAACTTGCCACTTATCTGACCCCTGGGTGAACTCCCTTGGTCTTCTCTATTGGGGAGGAGACAGAAGATGGGGTCCGTCATCACCCCCATGCCCTCCACTCTCCACTGTCGAGCTGAGCAGTGGCCGAGACTTGCTTGGGCAATTCAGTCTTCCACTTTTGAAAACAGCTGAGTCATGAGTAAAGAAAATTGTGTACCAGGGAAGGAGTTGTTCACTGCCTTTTACCATTAATATTAGTGCTTGTTACCAACACCCCGACCCACGGTGAACTTCTTTGGTCTAAAAAGAGGCTTGTCACTGGTCAGCCCAGCAAACTGGAGGTCATTATCATGGGGAAATGAGACCAGTGTAGGGAGGCTCTCAAAATATTGTGGTTCTTTGAGGGCTGGGAGGCTGGGGGCAGAGTGGAAACTTGACACACGAGAGACCAGAGCCAGAGGGGAGAATGTGGGCACAGGCAGGGAGGCTTGTGGTCAGGAAAGCAAAGACACCCGGAAGCAGTGGGAGAAGCTGAGCTGTTTAATCACCACCTTGGCCAGACTCCAGGCTGTGGCTTCCCCTGAGCAACTCACACCTGGAAGCCGCTGGGCGTCACTGGAGATGGAGTGGCCGCTCCAGTCAGAGGATGAGTCGGGTTGGGAAGGGGGAGCTTCGGTGTCTCTGACTCGGTCATCTGGCAATCTTGCCCCCAGGTCCTGCTTCAGCTCTGAGAGGTTCCTGGCTGGTCCCCAGGGGCAAGGAACTGAGGGCCGTGGCCTAGCTGAGTGGGAGAACGACCTGAGGCAGGGGCAGCCGTTCCCACATGGCCTGTGTGGAGAGTGCAGCGCTGTCCGCACCCGGGTCGGGGTTGGGGTGCAGGGCTGGGAGGAGAGGGGAGACGTCGGGAGGTGGGAGTGAAATTGGGGGTCGCCTGGGTCCCACCACCAGTCTGGAATTAAACAGCAGAAGAGGAGCGTTGCCCTGGGGCACATTGACTTGTCCTCCGAGACAGTTCCTGGTGGTGGCTGACCTTGGCAACAGACCCTAGCAGCAGGCAGTTGTCCTGACAAGAGAGTGGTCCCTGTTGGCAGTCCCTGGCAGTTTCCTGAATCGAGGGAAGAAGCTGGCCTGGGAGTCTCGCCCCCCACTACTTGCTCTTCTTGAAGAAGCTGAAGCGTTTTTCTCTCTCTCGTTCTCTGCCGTCCTTGCTGCGAAGTACGACAGGTCCCTCTGCCCCGACCGGTGACACTGGGGGCATGGTCATGGCCCGGGTCATGCCCCGGGCGGCGCTGGGCGGCGCTGGCTCTTCAGGCTCTCCGGAGGCCGAGGACGCGGTGGCGATGGCGGCATTCACCACCCGCAGCCATGAGCTCATCTCCGCCTGCAGGGGGCACGGAGGGGCAGGGGCTCAGCCGCGAGGCTGGGCGCAGACAGCAGGCAGGCCTCCGGGCAGCAGGCCCAGAAGGCACGGGACTACCTCGTGTCACTGGAGAGAAAGACCCCTTTCAGACGGGGAAGAGGTTTTCGTGTGGCTTTCGCCGACCTCCAGGTGGCCCGTGGTGAGCTCTCCCCTCATGAAGAAGGAGACTCTTACTCAGGGAAAAAGGGAGGCGAGGGGAGAAAGGGGAATCTGCAACTGGAATGTTCTGAGAAGGGTGCAGAGAGAGGGGAGCGTGGGAGGAAAGGGACGAGCTCACCTCATCCTTGGCCTGGAATAAATACTCTTTTCCATCCTGTAAGCTGTTGGGAGAAAGGGAAACGTCAGGGCGGAGCCGAGGCTGTGGGAGGCTACCTGACAGCTGGGGAGAGCTCAGTCACCGACCGAGCGCAGGCCGGGGAACACGCGGCCACGGCCCTCGGCGCCGGACCAGACACGTTCTGCACATTCTTCAGACTCCCGGGACCGTGCAGAAGCGAGCCCTTTCTGTCCGGCTGCTGGGGATCGTGGTGAGCCCCCCTGCGTGCCAGGCCATGCCTCCTGCTCTGGCCGCTTGCTGGCAGGCAGGGGCAGGCCCCCGGAGGTCCCCGGCAGCCGGGCAGCGCCAGCCCCCTGCCTGCCTTCTGATTTCCCATCCGGGATCGGGTTTTTTTGCTTGCCATCGTCAGCAGTCAGGCCTGCATCTTGGGGCTCCTGTTCCCCCTTAGTGTGGAATACAACCAGGACCCCCCACCTTTCCCTCATCTCCATCGCTGGCCCAAACCCCGGCCCTATAAACTCCGTGCCCTCTGCTCCTAGCTTGTGGCTTCCCTTTACTTGCATCGCCCCCGCCTCCCCTCCTGTCCCGAGGGCACCTTGCGCTCCTACCCCAGCTTGAAGACATGTTTGCGCTTTCGATAATCAAAGGCGACGCTGCCCTGGGCCCTGGCCAGGCTGACGGGCACCTCTCCGTGGTACGGCACTCCCGTGCTGGCTGCCTTTGCGTCCTTATAAAAGCCGAGGCTCCCACGCCGCAGGACGCAGTACACGTTCTGCCACGACCTGGGAGGCACCGTGGGGCAGGTGAGGCCGGTGGCCGGGCTCTGCGGGGCCTGGAGCCCTGGGACTAGCTCGGGTGTCTGAAGACTGCCCGTGCCACCCCTGTCTGCGGACTCCTCGCCTTTCCTCCCTCCGGAGCCTCACCCGAGGCGCCACTCTCCTCCTGGGTCCTCCCCCTGGCCCCGAGGACCCCCTCCTCCTGGGCACACCCTCCCCGTCTATGGACGAGGGATCTGGAGGGCCGCCTCTTCAGAAGGCAGGAACGGGAGAGGCCACCAGCGCTGGGTGGCCAGGCCCGGTACCTGTTGGCCGCCTTCTTGCCAAAGGCCTCCATCTCCTGTTTGCGACACAGCATCCCCTCCATCTGTTCCTGGGCAGAGAGCTCGGGGCCTCGAGGGGGCAGAGTGGCAACCCGGGCTGACTCGGACGACCGGCTCTGGGGCATGGCGGGAGGGGCCGCGCCCCGCGTCCGGCTCTGCTTCTCTCCCCGGGGCCCATTGGCCTCGTCCCCGGGGCCGGGCCCCTGGGGGGAAAATGGAAAACAGGGTCGGCGTCAAAGGAGGAGACGGGAAGTACCTCGCCTGAAGGTCATGAAGCTTGAAGTCCAAGAGCTGGTCTGCCCGGGACCCCGCGCGTCCGCTGGGCCCCCACCGTCTCCCGTGCGCCCCCACCGCCTGGCTCACGCCCCCGTGCGCCCCTACATCTCGCGGTTGTTAGCGCCCAAACCTCTGGGAGAAACTCACCGGTCCTTCCGCGAAGGTGCCCTGCTCAAGTCTCTGCTGTTCCGACAGGGGCTACAAGGACAAGAAGCTGTAAGATGCGCGGGGGGCAGGGGATGCTGAGAGCCTGATGGGGGTGCACAGGGCAGCGGGGCTCACCTGTGTGGACTCCGCATCTGCGCAGACTCCGTTGACACTGGCCTGCTGTGTGGGCCCCGGGAGGCGGGGGTGGGTTCTGGAACAGCAGGAGGTGACACAGGCCGTGAAGCCCGTGAAGCCCGTGAAGCCCGTGGGCTGCTCACTCAGACTCCGCCTCCTCCCACCCCGCCCCCGAGGGTCCCAGCTCTCACCCGTCCCAGGCTGTGCCGGGAGCCGTCTGGCCGTCCACCAGGTCCCCATCAGGCCGAATGGCTGTGGGCTCTGGGGCTGGGGGCTGTTTCCTCCGTTCCTCCTCCTCCCTCTTTCTTTTCCGCTCCTTCTCCTGCTCCTCCAGCTGTCAAAACATTCTGGGATCAGAGCATAGAAGGTCTCACTGAAGAGGACCAGCGCACGGGGGAAAAGCTGAAATGCCTCAGCTCTAGCCTGATGAAACAGAAAGGATGGAAAATAGAATTCCAAAGGAAGGTGGGGATTGGAAACCATGGGGGAGGCGATGTCTCTCAGGGTCCCCCGGTGTGTGTGCGCGGCGGGGGGGGGGGGGGNAGTGGCACCCTGGGCTCACATCTGGGAGAGGCTGGCGCAGGGGGGAGAGCACAGGCCTGGGGGAGGGGGAGGGGGCGGGCAGTTCTGGGGACCTGCAGCCCTCACCGCTGTGAGCTTCTCCAGCGCGCTGAAACGCTCCTCCCAGGCCACTGCTGACTTCTGGAAGGCCTCGTGCCGCTTGATGAGGCTCTCAACTTCGTCGACGGTGCAGCCCAGCTCAGCGCTGCGCACCAGAGGCTCTTGGCTGCACAGCCAGGCCTCCGCCATACCCGCGTCTCTCCCAAACACGAGCACCTCCAAAACTGCAGGGGTTGAAGGGGGTCACAGGGAGAGGGCAGGTCAGAGCACCAGCAGGGCGCTGTAGCCGCAGCCCTTTGAGAACAGGGACCCAGAGGAAGCCAGTGCCCCAGAGCAGGAGCAAGGCACACGGCCAGGCAGTGCCAAGGGTGGGCGCCCTGAGCTCTGTGCCCAGGCCTCTTGGGCTTACCTATTCTGGCAGCTACAGGGTACGAGACCCCCAGCCCCTTCTCCCGAGGCCCGGAGCCCATGGCCTGGTCCCCACGGCAGCTCACCAAGCTGCAGCCAGTCCATCTTCTCCTGCCACTTGTCTGCGGTCTCCTGGCGCCGTGCCTGCAGCTGAGACAGCTTCTCTGAGATCTGGGGGAACAGAGACATGAGTTAGCACCCAGAGGGACCTTTCCAGGGTCCCTGGAGGACTCACACAGGGAACTAGCGACTTCTGACGTCAAGAGGCAGACGGCTCTGGGGGGAGCGTTGGAATGGGGAAATTCCTGAACAGCACTGAGGGGAGAGAGAGAGGTTACTACGAAGGAAGAAAAAGGAAGGAGGGAGACTCAGAGGAGACATCAGCACTCGGGCCTCCCCCCGTGAGGATGACCTGGCGGCGCGCACACCTCACCCACCTCGTCGGCTGCGTAGTGGCTCCTGGCAAGCAGCCCCTGGCCCATGTCGATGCACGAGGAGAAGCGGTCGGCCCTGGCCTCTATCTCCGCCTTGATGCCCTGATGGTTCTTGATGACCAGGTCTGCGGAGGACACATCCCTGGGGGCACAGAGACCACGTTACTGTTGGGCCCACGACCCTCTCCCAGCCGCCAGTCCACAGCCCTTGGAGGCCGCGGGGCACCGGGGGCCTCACCGGGGCCGCTCCTGGGCGTCCATCTGCAGGTTCACCCCGTCCATCCACAGCATCAGCTCCCGGACAGCCTTGAAGAAGCGGAACTTGTCCGTGGTGTCCAGCAGCAGCTGGCGGCGGGCAGCGGAGCTTCCCTGCAGCTGGGTCCAGGCCTCGGCCACAGCCTGCATGTGACGGCCGATCTCCTCGGCCTTGTCTCCGGCATAGGCCTTCTGGAGCCGCTGGCCATCGTCCTGCACCTGCTGGACCTGCGGGGCCCCGGCTCAGAGTGAGGTGGAGCCGGGGCGGGGGTACTCTGAGGAGCAGGGGTCTCCCCAGTTCTCTATCTCCCGTCCATTTTACCAGCCAGAGAAGCAGGAGGCGGCGCAGAGGGTGGGGGACTGGGAAGAACGAAGGCTGATGCCCAGCGTGAGCCTTGTCATGCCCCCCGCTGGGTCTCAGCACGGGGCCTGGACGTGTGGGGGAGCAGGGCTTTCACGGGACCCCTGGCTGGCTGAGCTTTCAGTGGCCTGTCCAGGACACGCGGGACCTCAAAGATTGCTAGAATGAGATTTTCAGCCAAGAAAGGCCGATCGGGTTTAAACAGTTGGAGGGAGAAGCCACGCTTACTAGGTGGAGGTCTAGAACCCTAAGCTGGACGGGGCCAACAGCTGCCTGAATCTAGTCATTGGGACCATTTGAAAATGTCACGGGCCCTCAAGACGGCTTGTGGACGCCGTGGCTCGCTCGACATCCTTTGGCCAGAGAGGTTTTCCTGGAACCAGTCTAACCTCATCCCTACATGTCCCTCCAGACGACGCCACCCTCCCTGTGTTTCTGCGACCCCTCCCCCCCACCGTTTCCCACCAAGTCTCCCCTGAGCCCGCCCCCATTTCGCCGCGCAGGGCGCAGACCTGGGCGCTGAGGGCCTGGATGTCGTGCTCGAAGGCGCAGTGGCGGCGCTGCAGGGCCTCGGCCGCGTTGAGGTCCCGGCCGGTGCCGTCAGGAAGCTGCTGCTGCTTCTGCTGCACCCGCGCCAGGGCCTGGCGGGCCCCGTGCAGGAAGCGCTGCAGCTCGTGGGCCGCGGCCAGCACCTGACCCCGCGTGTCCAGCAGCTCGAGCAGGTCAGCCCAGGCCTCGTTGAGGCTGTCCTTCCACTCAGCCACGGTGGCCCGGGCGGCGTGGCCCCCAGCGATGAGCCCGTTGGCCAGTGCGTTGGCGGCGTCCACACGCTCCTGACCGATGGTGCTCGTGTCCCGGGAAAACTCCCGGAATTTGTCCCGGAGCATCTGGAGGAGACACAGGGCCGTTACCCCGGCGGACGCGGTCCCCCCGACAGGTGAGTCTTCCCGCCCCAAACTGAAAGCCCGCTTCTCTCGCTGGGCCCCACGGGCCAAAACAGGTTTCTTCCGTGGGGCGGCTGGTTTCCATTGACCCCATATGTAAAAGCACTGGGGGTGCTTGGGACCTTCGGCCTTCAGACAAGGATACCCTAACTGTGGTCCATGTATCTGCACTCGTGAGGGTCCACGGCCCCAAACTGTGCAGAGGAATCTCAAGGCCCCCGTGCTGGTGAGTTCTGCTGGGAAAGGACTGGAAATTTCCTTTTTGCCCACATCTATGCGCAGCCCCATGACCGCCATTCTGCACGGTTCTTCAGACGCCAAGGATGGGTCCGCCCAGCCTGCCCGCGTGCCCCCTGCCCCCCCCCCCCCCCCCCCCCNGGGAGGCCGCCACCACCTCGCGCTCCTGGACCCACTGCTCCAGGTCGTCCAGCTCGCGGCGGAGCTGGCAAAGCCGCAGGTGCTCCTGCAGGCGCTCGCGCCGCTCTCCGGCCAGCTCCTTGAGGCTGGCATACAGCTTGTCCACCTGGGCTTGGCGGATCGATATCCGTGTGCTGCGGCGGGGAGGGCGCTTAGGAGGCCGGGCTCCGATCCCCAGCCTGTTCCACAGAGTCCTGTCCCCTCGGGCACCCCCGCAACTAGCTGCCAGGTCTCTGCTCGTCCAGCTCTCTAGACAGTTCTGGACACAGGTAGCCCCGGAGGCTCCCCAGTCCCCGCACCGCCCCGTCCTGCCCCACCGTCCAGGGTTCTCCCTCTCGTTGCCCGCTGTGCTTACCTCTCCGGGTGGTTGTGGTCGATCATGTCTTGGCTGCTGGCGGCCAGCTGGTGGATGGTCTGAGCGTAGTCGGCCAGGGCTTGCTCCAGCCCCTGATGCTTCTTCACCTCCGCCTGGGCGCTGAGCTCGTCCTGGGGACAACTGCGGGCATCAGGGAGCGGGCTCTGCGGGGAGAGAGCGGCAGCCCCGCAGCCCGGCTCTGCCCTGCCTCTCACCTTGGCCTTCTCCTGGCCCATCATGTGCAGCTCCTGCTCCCCCATCCAGGCCTCGGCCTCGGCGGCATCGCGGTAGAACTGCTGGGCCCGCAGGGCGTCCTCCAGGCGCTTTCCTCGAAGCTCCAGCTCGTGGCCCAGGCGCTTCCACATTTCCTGCAGCTCGGCCAGCTCGGGGCCCGCCGCCGCGGCGCCCAGAGCACGCTGCCGCTCCGTGAGGTCCGCGATCCGCGGCTCGTGGCCTTGTATCTCCTTCTGCAGGGTCTGTCCCCGCGGCGGAAGAGGACACTCTGACAGGGGGCCCCTCGCACCGGCTCCACGTCCAGCCCCTCCCTCCCTGTTCTCTTTCTCCCTGCGTCCTCCTCACTCGCCCCTTCTCTGGCCTAAGGCTACGATGGTAGCACCCCTTCCATCCAGCTGATCTGCTTCAGAAGGAACCCACCCTCCCGCGGTGAGGGAAGGCCCACCACTGAAGTGTGGGGTCCCACACAGCCTCGAGGGGAGCCCGAGAAACCCCAAGGTTTTCTAAGAAAAACAAACTTCCGGGTCTGCGAGGCTCTTGGGACCTTTTCTCTCGCCCTTAGCCTTGGCCTCACCTGGTTTTTCTTCATGAGGAGCTGGACACTGGGCAGGTCCTTGCCGTGTTCCATGGAGCTAGCCATGGGGAGCCGCTCTGTCACCCACAACTGCATGAGAAAGAGGGGGTCAGCAGAGGTCTCGGGGGCAAAGCGGGAGTAGGGGTTGTACAGTGGGGAGACTTGCGGGGAGGTTTTCTTTCTTTCTTTCTTTTTAAAGTTTTTATTTATTTATTTGACACAGAGAGAGACATCAGATCACAAGTAGGCAGAGAGGCAGGCAGAGAGAGAGGAGGAAGCAGGCTCCCTGCTGAGCAGAGAGCCCAATGCGGGGCTCGATCCCAGGACCCTGAGATCAAGACCTGAGCTGAAGGCGGAGGCTTTAACCCACTGAGCCTCCCAGGCGCCCGCTGGGAGGTTTTCTAGGGCTCCCGTAAGTGTGTGCTGGGAGCAGTCATCTCAGAGCCTGGCGTAAAGGGACCAGGAGGGCATCCCCAAGCGTCCCTCTGTTCAACGCCAGAGGGAAGGGAGAACAGCACGCTGGCACCTCCCCAGCATCCAGGAAGGAGACTAGAAAGCGAACGGCAGGGCGCGACTCGCCACGGCGACAGCGTGACCGCTCCGCGGAACCTAGTGACTCACGATCTCATCCTCCACGTCCCGGTGGAACTGGTGCTGCTCGCGAGAGGCCTGCAGGCGCTGGCAGCGCTCCTTCATGGGCTGGCACAGGGCCCGGAACTTCTCCTCCACGGCCCTCGAGGTCCTCTCCACCTCCCCCGCGCCCTGGTCCTCCTGGGCCAGGGCCGTGGCCTGGGCCTGGATGGCCTCCACCTCCTTCTCTCGCACGGCCATCTCCCGTTCCAGCATCTGCCCCCCGGGGAGGAAGGAGTGGTTGTCAGGGTGCAGAGCAGCCGACGGAGATTTCTTAACCCCAGGGTTCACCGCAGGGGGAACATCTCCTCATGGCCCAGCACCGTGGAGCTCAAACTGTGATACACGGGAGGCCCCATTTACTGCCTCTCAGGCCCAAATTCACCTCCGTGCCAGGTACATCTTACCCTGTTTTGAGACTTGGCAACGGAACCCTTTCGAAATTTCTCATCGCCAGCTGGTGCGATGCTAGGCCTTGTGGGTAGGGGGCGCTAGAGGGACACCACAGGCGCCGGAGGGGAAGCTGCTAGTTAGGATTCCAGTGCACCTTTCTTCCTGCTCCTGAGGCAAAACTGCCCATTGTGTGCAGGAAATCCAGGGGCTCTCGCCCTCCAGCAAGCGTGGTGGCATCCTAGTGGCAACTTCCTACTGGCCTGTCTCGGCTTGCCAGCTTTAGACCTGCTTGGTCCCACGATACCCCAGCAAAGTTCTACAACATCCAGTGCGCCGTGGCCCTTTCCACTGAGGTCTGAAACTCGGTCTTGGGGCGGCGGCGGGGGGCACCTTGCTCCTCCTTGGGCACCCCTCCTCGGCCCTGGAGTTACCAGCTGCTCCCAACATCTGTGATTCCTGGACTCCTTATTGCAAGGATCCGCAAATCCAGCCCCCCGTCTGTTTTTGTAAATAAAATTTTATTGGCACATAGCCACACCCACTACAAATACAATCTTACGTTTTGCCTATGGTGGCTTTTACACTACAAGAACAGAGTTCTCGTGACGGAGGTCCTACGAGCTAAAGGGGCCAAACTCTAACTGTCCGTCCCTTTATAGAAAAGTGTTTTCTCATCCTTGCTTTTGACTTCTCTTTACCCTTTTTGGTAGCTAAATACATTTTACTAACTGATACTTCTTTTTCCTAAAGTTTCTTTGTTCAAGTTAGAGTGTGGGTCCTGTCTCCTGACTTTATCCTGACCGATACCCCTTCCTGGAGATTCTGATACAGTGGCCCATGGACCCGGCTTGGAGAAATACC
Organism: Ailurus styani; assembly: GCA_002007465.1. NCBI lineage: Eukaryota > Metazoa > Chordata > Mammalia > Carnivora > Ailuridae > Ailurus > Ailurus styani. The sequence goes on from LNAC01000014.1 coordinate 5,268,822, forward strand.
AGGAGAGATGTTGTCCGTAGGCCTTAGAATGACCTCCCCAATCTCAGGAGCTGCAGACCCCCTCCTCCTTTCACCGTCCCCATCACAAGCACAGGCCTGCAGAGCACCTGTTGCTTCTTGAGCAGAATGTTGACGCTGGTGAGGTCCTTGCCATAGTCGTCAGAGTGCAGCTGGGCCTGCAGGCTCTCCAGCCAGCTCTCCAAGGCCGAGCAGCTCTGGGCAAACAGCTCGGCTCGGTTGGCATCGAAGAGGCTGCGGGCCTTGGCCTGGGTGGTGCTCTCCAGCCTGTCCCAGCGCCTGTGCAGGTCCTCCAGCTTCGAGGACACCAAAGCTTTCAGCTCTGGTTTCTCGAGGGTCAGCTCCCGCCCTTCCTGGGGGGGGGGGACACAGACAGGGTCAGTGTCAGAATTAGACACCACTGAACTTTATGGGTCGGTAGCAGACCAGGGAGCTAAAGGGCAGTAGGAACCTGAGGTGTAGGCTGTAAGTCCAAGTTCTTGGGTATTCTCCCCAATACACTCGTCTCAAAGGTTTCAAACCCCTTCTAAAGCGCTCCTCCCACTGCTGATTACACCCTGCTTGTTCAAGGCCCAGTTCAAACCTCATTTCAACAAAGACGCCACAGAGGCCTTTCCTATGTTGGGCTCCCTCGTGCTTCCGGCTTCCGGACACGTGGTCTCATGTATTTGCCACCCTCTCCTGTTTCACAGCGAGTCACCCCTCACCTGAGCTATGTACACGCGAGTCCCACCAGCTCTCCCCACTCCCCGCCCTTCTGCTTGAGGACTTTGGTTGCTGGGCAGGTGGAAGAAGCATGGGCTCTAGACTTGTATGCAAGGCAGACCGGAAGTGCCTGGGAGTTATTGCCCTAGGAGGCAGCCCACAACCAGTGACAGACAGGGAGCTGGCGGATCAATACTCAGCATCCTTGTGCCTTGGTTGGGATAACGTTGATGCGTGTTCTACACTGTCTCCCAAGGTGCCTTGTTAGGACTGAGTGCCAGTCACCCGCTGGGGTGACCGGCATGGCAGAGGATCCATTATTGAACACCTTTCCTTTTCCATCCCAGCTCCCCACTCCCCTACTGGTGTTTTCTGTGCTCATCTCCCATATAAGTGGCCTGCACTGGAAGCCTTGTTTTGGGGTCTGCTTCTAGAACACAAACCCAGGCGCTGCCTTGAGGCTGTCTTATGCATGGCTGCCAGGATGAAGAGGGAGAGTCTAGCACTGCTTGGGTAACTTCATGAGCCTTCAGCACAATCCGCACATAGATGCACAGTCCTTACGTGTGAGCAAGGCTTTCTATGACCTGGCCGACCAGGCTTTTCCCCCCTTTTCTTCCTCGGGGCCCCTTCCCACATTCTGTGTTCCTGCCAGACTGACTTACCCCCTTGTTCCCATACAAGCACCCCACTTCCACACCTTGGGTTTCCTGTTCGCACTGTTTTCTCTACCTAAAAACATCTTTCCTCCAATATCTCTGCTTGCCCAAATTCTACTCAACCTTCAAGGACTGCCCTGGAGGCTCCTGCCCCTAGGATTCCTCTACTTCCTCTCTCCTTGTAACCAGAGTTTTATTGGCACGTGGCTTTACGGGCACACGCAGAGGGCCCAGACTCTATCAGGCCCTCTCTTACTGCATCTGTCATATTCTGCTTTGGCTGTAACTGAGATGTTTGTGGATCTGTCTCAGATCCTGGCGGTAGCATCATTCTCAACGGTGCAGCCCGCAGTAGAATCACCTTCATTCCCCATCGGTGCCCGTACAATGCTTTGCATATAGTAGCACCAGGTAAATATTTGCTGAACAAATGGAAACACTAGACATACACTGGTCTCCTCCTCTCCCCAACTATGCCCTTGAGGGAAGGAAAGCGTCTTTTTACAGACCCTGCAGGATGCTGAGCACACATAACGTCGCCTGCCTGGGAATATTTGCTGAGTTGAAATAAAGTTTTACCTATGCTCAGCTCTAGACGAAGTGGTGGATTTGGAGACCAAGCACCAGGAACAATAAGACTCAAAAGCAAGGGCCGGCAAACTGTGTCCTATGGGCCAAATGTGGCCCCCACCTGTTTTTATAAATAAAGTTTTATTGGGACACAGCTACGCTCAATCATTATGTATTTTCTGTGGCTGCCTTTGCAGAGAGTTGAATAGTCACAGCAGAAACTGTGTGGCCCGCAAAGCCAAAAATATTTACCACCTGGCCCTGGGCCGAAGTTTGCTGACCCTGCTAAAGAGTGTCACCCTGCTCCCGGCCCAGGCGTAGTGACCATGTTGACCCAAAACTGCAGCTTGGCTCCCTACTGATTTATACTTTTCCAAAGTTCTGGGGTCACTGTCTCAGAGACCTAAGACTTCTTCCCCGGATCTTAAGTTTTCATCTTGGAGGTTTGGCACCAGAGACCCCATGACCTCTGACCCTGAAAGCACCACAGCCTGAAGCCAGGATCCTGTCCCAAGGAGGCACCGGGGCTCTCTTCTTGCTGCTGCTGTCACCCCACTCACCTTATCCACTTTGTCCAACCAGTCTTTGTTGGCGGCCAGCTCGGCCATGAACGCCTGGTGCTTCTGCCACTTGGTGTGCAGGTTGCGGGCCTCGTCATAGGACACGTCCTGGGCTGTCAGCATCTTCTCGTCAATCCAGAGCTTCAGCTGCACCAAGCACAGAGCAGGGGTGGAGAAGGGCAGAGGACATTTCAGATGTGCTGAGGCATAAGGGGGTGAGGTGAGCCAGGAGAAGAGATGGATGTAGGGAGAAGCCAGGCAGGGGTCCTCTTGCTCAGGTGCTACTGCAACGGTCTTACTCTAGGCTCAGCAAGCCGGGGCACATTAGCAAAGGGATAGCTTGGGGAATGTGGGAGGGGACATGGGGGAACAGGGAGCCTCACCTCCTGACAGTCTTGCAGGAAATGCTGCTGCTCTCGGTTGTCCCGAAGACGGCCCAAAAGCTGCTGCACTGCTTCTTGATTCTTCTTGTGTCTGTAATGACAGGCCCCTGTGAGGCCCTCGAACTTGCTGTCAAAGGGTTATGACCCTCTAACTAACCTAGAAGCCTGCAGTCCTCCTGCTACGGGCATGATGCCAATGCCTTCAGGGAGCACTAACCTGGGATTCCTGATGTCCAGCGTCTAGCTAGGCCAGTGGGCATCATCCTCCCTGAGTCACACGCTCTACTGACTGGTTGGGGGGAGGCAGAGCTTCCCAGCTCATGGCCGAGTCCCTCTCTGACCACTAAGTTCTTCCTCCTCTGCTTTTCATCAGCCCCCACCGCCGTCCGTCTGTCCTCCAGCTTCTCCGTCAGCGGAACAGGCCGGGCTGTTCTCGCTCGCTTCCCCATCGGGGCTCCCATGTACCCACCATCCTCATCATACCTCCTCTCAATGGAGTCGGCCTTCTCCTGGATCTTCTCGGCGTGGATGTTGCCCCCAGACACGAGCTGGCGCCCAGCCTCCAGCAGCCCGCGGATCCGCTCGCCGTTGGCATCCATGGTGCTCATGAAATCCTCCAGTTTTTTTATGGCGGCATCTGCAGCTTGGAGCGTCCCCGGCATCTCCGTGTGGGACAAAACGTACTCCTGTGTGAGAGGAGAGGCAGGCAGCTCACTTCTCAGAAGTGCTCCTCAACCTTTCGTAAGGGACCTACCGCAAGGAGGCATCAGATGTGCCGGCCAGCGGGGGAGGGGAGGGCGGACGGTCTGGCTCCGAAGGCCACGTGGGGGGTCCCGCCCGACTACGGCCGCGCCGCAGGCTGGCACAGTAACAGGTGAGCTGGGCCGGAGGACCTTCACTGCCCAAATCCTGTTTCAAATTATTTCTGGCCACCAATTTAACAGTTAACACGCAAGTCAGATTTTCTATTTCTTCTCAAGTCAGTTTTGGCAAATTATATTTACATCTTTTTTTTTTTTTTAAAGTAAGCTCTGCACCCAACATGGGCCTGGAACCCACGACTCTGAGATCAAGAGTCACACGCTCTACTGACTGAGCCAGTCAGGCACCTACATCTTTTTTTTTACTGCCCATATTTTTGGTGCACGGTCTCCCTGTCTGTTCTGGTTTCTCAAATACCCCACCTGCTGCCATTTCCTCCCCATCCACCGCTCTCGTCCACACTTCCCCGTGTCCCTAGTCCCTTCTTTGTGGGCGCGGGGGGGATCTCTGTGGCCCCGGGCTCTCACCTGGCTGCTGAGCACGCCCTCGGCCTGGCGCGCATCCCGCAGGAAGCCTTGGAAGCCGTGGGCCTGGGCCAGGCGGCCTTGCCGGCTCTCCCACATGCGGCCCAGCTCCTCCCAGCCGGTGCCCAGGGCTTCCAGCCGCTGCCGCAGGAAGAGGCACTGTGGGTCAGCCTGGTCCCGGGTCACCTCCTCACCCAGGGCCCGGAGCCGGCTGTACTCGCCGCGGGCCCGCTCCACCTCTCCCCGCAGGGCTGCGTGTTGGGCCAGGAGGGCCTCTGCCTCCGGCAGGGTGGCCGGCCCTTCTTCGGAGGCCACGGAGGTCTGCGTGCGACCGAGCCACGCCTGGAAGTCATCTAAGCTGCGCAGGAAGTCCTGCAGCCGCCGCGCCTCGCCCAGTGACTCTTCTCGGCGTCGCATGGTGGCCCTCAGGTCTTCCCAGCCAGCTTGGACCTCTCCAAGCCGGGCGTGGATGGCAGGGGCTTGGGCGGGGTGGCCAGCAGCCAGGGCATCGGCCTCTCGAGTCAGTTCGCCCACTCGCGCGGCGATGGCCTCCAGGTCCCGCTCGGTGCCGGCCAGCTTCCGCTGCAGGGCCAGCACCCCGGCCAGGTCGTTGCCCAGGCCCTGGGTGGACTCGATGACCTTGGTCTTTTCCCTCATCCAGGCCTGGGTCTCTGTGCACTCTAGGTGGTAGTTCTGGATGCTCAGGGCTGACGTCAGAGCTGCCTTCTTGCCGTCGGCCAGGGTCCGGAACTGCTGCCACCTGAGGGTGGATGGAGGGTCTGGTGGCTGGAGCCATCAGGTGCCCTGCACGTCCAGGTCGATCTGGAAGCTTCTTCCCTGCCTCCCTCTCCTTTGGGACATTTCACCACCTGCTTCTGCTGTGTTAAAGAGGCCGCTCCCGGCTCCTCCTCCCCTGGCTCTGATTGCTCCCCATCCAGGCACAAGCCTGTTTGGAGTACCTTCACCCCTTTTCATTCCTTTCCTCATTTCCCACCTCTACCCCACAACGTATTCCACATGGCCTTCCTTCCTCGTTTCTGGTCTCTGTACCATGCCCTCTAGGACTCCCCCATGGCTGCCATCCCTGTCTGCTGCCCCCTTTCTTGGCTCCCCTCCAGGCCCACCTGTGGTTGAGCTGCTTCTGGGTAGTGACAATGCTGTCCTTGCCCGGGGGCTTGGCCTTCAGCAACTGCTCTGCAATGTCGTTCACGGCAGTGATCCGGGCTGCGAGGGCGTTCATCTCGGGCTCCAGGGTCTCAAACCTGAGAGGGTGGAAGAGGTGCAAGAGGTGGCCATGGGGATGGAAGTGGTGGTGCACCAGCCCACCGCCCCTAGATGTCCAGGAAAATACCTCTCTGTCAACGTGCGGCTGATTTACAGGGCATCTGCACATCTTAACCTTAACCTATGAGATCCTCAGTATCTGTGGGTCAGGTGGGGAGCCCCAAGTCTCCCCAGACAAGTAGAAAAGCAATCCTCTCTAGAGTTACTCAAGAAGATGGTGGAAGTTAAATATTGGGAACAGGTGCACAAACCAAAGTAAGGCCTGGCCCAGCGGCTCATTCTTTATCAGAACCTGCCTATTCCTCCTGGGACTGACCCCTTAGCCAACTACCCATCTTACTACCAGGTGCTAAAAAACAAATTGATAACCAAAAATATTTGTTTGAGTGTTAAGGGTGTGAAGCACAACTTCTGTGATAGTCTCACAGTCTACAAAAGGTTTCTATAAAGGGCCAGATAGCAAATATTTCAGGCCGTGCGGGCCATAAAGTCCCTGCCACGAGTATTTAGCTCTGCTGTTGTAGTGCAAAAGCGGCCAGGGATGATGTGGCAATGAATGAGCCTGGCTCTGTTCCAATAAAGCTTTATTTAAAAAAAAAAAAAGGCTACAGACTGGATTTGGCCCCAGAATTATAGTATACTGATCCCTGTCATAGTATATCTTGAAAACTTAAAAGAAAAAAAAATCTTTAAATACATTTTTAAAACCACCAGGAAATTTGAATATAGAATGAGTAATAGATGATACCAAGGAGTTGCTAATTCCATTCTCTGAGATAATTAATGGTAGGGTGGTTCTAGGTTTTTTTTTTTTTTAATTTATTTGACACAGAGAGAGAGATCACAAGTAGGCAGAGAGGCAGGCAGAGAAAGAGGAGGAAGCAAGCTCCCTGCTGAGCAGGGAGACCGATGTGGGCCTCGATCCCAGGACCCTGAGATCATGACCTGACCCAAAGGCAGAGGCTTTAACCCACTGAGGCACCCAGGTGCCCGGTAGGGTGGTTCTATAAGAAAAACTTCCTTTCTAAATGATTTTAAGATGCATTATTCTGTAAATAAAGCTACTTGATAAGGTGAATCAGTGTACCTATCATCAAAGCCTCAGCTATTTTAAGTCCACACACACAATTAAAAAGTAATTTATCATATTCGAGAATACTTCTTCCTATTTCTTGGAGGGCACATCATGGGGAACACAGAAGTGAAGCGATACTCTGGAGCTTTGCTAATTTTTAAAAGGAAAAATAATCAAATAGAGCAAGATACTGACAATTACTGAATCCGGTGATGGGGATATAGAAGCTTGTGGTATGTTTTCTCTTTTTGAGTATGTTTGACATTTTTCATGAAAACAAAACCCAGACAACCATTAAGACTCCAGGGGCCGGGGGCGCCTCGGTGGCTCAGTAGGTTCAGCATCTGCCTTCAGCTCAGGTCATGATCCCAGGGTCCTGGGACTGAGTCCTACATCGGGTTCCCTGCTCAGCGGGGAGCCTGCTTCTCCCTCTCCCTCTCCCTCTGTCTATGCTGTCTTGCTCCCTCTCACAAATAAATGAATAAAATCGTAAAAAGAAAGAAAGAAAGAAAGTGGGCGCCTGGGTGGCTCAGTGGGTTAAAGCCTCTGCCTTCGGCTCAGGTCATGATCTCAGGGTCCTGGGATCGAGTCCTGCATTGGGCTCCCTGCTCAGGGGGGCCCTGCTTCCTCCTCTCTCTCTGCCTACTTGTGATCTCCCTGTCAAATAAATAAATAAAATCTTTAAAAAAAAGAAAGAAAGAAAAAAGAGGACTCAAAGGATCGTAGCAAGAGCAGGCGGTTTATGGTTAGGTGAGGCCCACGGCCCCCACGCCGGCCGCCCACTCACCAGGCCCTGGGGTCTGCAGGGGGCTTACCTTTGCTGCACCACCTCCAGGTCCTCCAGGCGCTCAGGCAGGGCCAGCCCATTGAGCCACTGCTCCTTCTCCTCCACCCACAGGCCGCAGGCCCCCGCCTCGCTGAGCATGGTGTAGAGCGCCAGGCCCGCCTCCAGGGCCCGCGCGCGTTCGCCTGCCCGGGCCTGCAGCTCCTCGTAGCGCCGCTCCAGGCTAGGCACCCTGCCCTGCACCTCGGAGGTGCGGCTCAGCGCAGGGGGCAGGGCGGCGGCCTGTTCCCTCAAGGCATCCAGGGCGGGCCGGTGGCTCCGGATCTCCTCCTCCAGGGCCCGGTGCTGTCGGGCCAGGGCCTGCGTGGAGAACTCGTCGTGCCCCAGTTCGGGGCTGGACACCAGGCGCAGCGCGTCCACCAGCCAGGCGTCCATGTCGTTCGCGTCGGCCTGGAACTGGTAGAGGCTGGCGGCCTGGGCAAGCCGCTGGGCACGCTCCTCTGCCAGGGCCTCCAGCCGCTCCCACTGGGCCTGCAGCTCGGCGGTGCGGGCGGCGGCCTGGCTGGCGCCGGGGTGACCCTCCGCCACCAGCTGCCGGCCCTGCTCCAGGGTCAGCTTCAAGGGCCCCAGCCGGCCGCTCATCTCCCCCCGCAAGGCCGTGTGTTTGTTGAGCAGGCGGAGGACGCCAGTCAGGTCCCGGCCAGTTTCTGCTGAGGCCAGTAGGTGCTGCTGCTCCCGCACCCAGGCCTCGGCCTCACCCGCCTCCCAGAGGAAACGCCAGAGGCGCCGGGACTCCTCCAGCCGGGCCCGCCGCGTGGCGGCCAACTCGCACAGCGCCTCGTAGCTCTGCTCCAGGGAGGCGACCCGCTCCGACACCAGCTGGGGGTCACATGGCTTGTACTCTGAAGAGGTCAGGGTGGAGGGTTGAGAGCCGTGGCCCAGGCAGCCCGCTGCCCCCGACCCATCCCTCGTGATGAACCTCCACGCGCGCCCCTGCACTGAGGCCTCCCTCCCTAGCTCCATCACCTCCCAAGCCCCCTCATCCTTCCCATCCCGGGTCCCCCCCTTCCCGCCTGGCTGTCCTCCTTGCCCCAGGGTTCACCTTTGCCTGGGTCACAGAAGCGCAGGGCCGAGGCGCTGACGGCCCGCACCCTCTCGGCCTGCACGGCGATGTCGGCTTCCACCAGCTCGTGCCGCTGCAGCAGGTCCTCCACTCCGGCCAGGTGCTTGCCCAGGTCGTGAGACTGCAGCTGGCCCTGCCGGGACAGGCCGCATGCCGGTGCCCACCCGACGGCCTCCCAGCTCCCTCCCGGACGGGCCTCTTATAGCCCCACCCACCCCCAGGCCAACCTCGGCTCCCTTTTCCTGGATCCACCACACCTCCCAACCCCCTTGGGAGGCTGCGGGGGTCACACCCCGAGGAGCACAGCCGCTCCCGTCTGTCAGCTCCCACTCACACAGGCAGTGCGACACCCCAGCTCTGTGCCGGCTCCCTGGCCACCTTGTACTCAACTCCCCTCCTGTGGAACGACTTTCTCACTAAATCTTGCTCCTGAAGTCTCCATTCTGACTCATCCTCTCAGCCCCAGAATTATCACCACCCTCCTGCGGGTCACGGCTCAGCCCCCAGCACCCCAGCAATTCCAGGGTCTCTCCAGACCCACCCTCATTGCCGTCCCTTGCCGAGATCACTGCACAGCCTCTATTTGCCCCTTGGGCATCCACGGCCCTCCTGCACATCATGGTCACAGTGACCTTTGAAGACATGAAGGCAGAATCATGTCTCTCCTTTCCAGAACCTTCTGATCATGCCCAGTGCTCCACGTTACTCTGAAGAAGACCCAAAGCTCTGAGCAGGCCTGGCAGGCCTGGGGAGGGCGGCGGGGGTGGGGGGGGTGGCATGCTGGCTGCTCCCACCCTTACCTCATCCACGGCCCCTCCCCTTCTTCCAGTGCCCCTGGCCCTCCTTCCTACGCTGAGCACAGCACGCCCGTGCAGGCCCAGGGCTGTTCCTTCTGCCTGCAACACTCCCTGCTCCCAGCTCCCGGCGCCAGCTCCTTGCAGGAGTCTGTATTTCCTCAGTGGCCTTCCTGGACCACCTCACTGCGTGGCCCTGTTCCATGTCCTTGCTGGCTCTACGCCTGCCCAGTGTTTTGTTTCAGGACAGGCCCAGGGGTTTCCTCATCAGCCTCCTCCCACTAGCAGGTGAGCCCGGTGAGGGCCCCGCTCCGGGGTGAGGGCCCAGCGCAGAGACTTACTTCGCGGGGATGCTCGCCCGCGCCCCCGGGGCCCGCGGTTACCTTCATCTCCTCCATCCAGTCCATGAGGTAGAGCAGGTCCTGAAACACCTTCTGCAGCTCCAGGGTGAGGAGGAGCCGCTCCCGCCGGGCGGCCACCATCTGCCTCAGGAAGTCCCAGAGCCGGGCCACGTTGTGCTGCCGCGCGGCGATGCGCTTGATGTCGTGGTAGCGCTCGGCCGCCAGCTCCGCGGCCACGGCGTCCACGGCCTGCACCCGGCCGCTGTAGGCCACGATGTCCGTCTCGATGGCCTCGTGCTTGCGCACGGCCGCTTCCACGGCCGCCAGCTCCAGCCCGAAGTTGTCCTGGGCAGAGGGCAGGCGAGGGGACGTGAGGGAGCCCCGGGCCCCCAGCGCCGCCTGCCCGGCCGGCCCCCCTGCGCTCCGGGGCACTGCGGCCTCCGACGCCGACCCTGCGAGGCGGCTGTTTCCTCCCCGTCCTGCCCCATCCTGTTCTCCCTTTCTCCCGTCCTCGGGCCCCTGGTTCCGGGGATTCTGCGTTGTCGTCTGGGTGAGGGATTCCTTGTTTCCTTAGCTCCCCACGTGCCCGGGCTCCTACCCCACCACTCTCTCTCCCCCGTTTCCCCTGCACGGGCCGAGAGCCCCCGGCGCCCCCTCGCCCTACCTGGGACACCAGGCGCTGCCCCCTCGCCCTACCTGGGACACCAGGCGCCGCCCCCTCGCCCTACCTGGGACACCAGGCGCTGGTTCTCGCTCAGCCAGGTCTCCCGCATGGCGGCTTTGCGGTCGAAGCGGGCGGCCAGCTGCTCCAGCTTCTCCTGGCGGATCAGCTCGGTGCGCAGGGCCAGCTCGCGCTCGTGCTCCGCTTTCTCCAGCCGCTCCCAAGCCTGCGAGGTCGGGGGACGGGATTGGTGCTCGAGGACCAGGGCTCAGGAAGTGGGGGAGGGGAGGGGTCATTGGGACAGGGGGGCGCACGAGTCCCGGGAAAGCTCGGTCTAGCGGGTCTGCCAAATGCGGTCAGTTAGACGCTTGTGCATAGAAGCGTGAGAAACGGACGGCACGAGGGCCACGGAACCACGCGAAAGCACGTCGGCTTGTGGATGATGGCTGGGGGGGGTGGGGAACGAGGAAGACCACTGGATTTGTTTGTGGTGGTGGGACTATAGGCGAACCTTATTGCGTATGTTAATCTTACAATGTTGTCTGTGCAAAAAAAGCAGAGAGAGAGAATTGGAAGAGTGCCAACAAGATAAAGGACTGGGGTCTGAGTTTCTGATGTGCACTTGTAGGGAGAGATAAAGGGAAGAGGAAGGGGGATGGGCAGGACACAGGACAGTGTGTGTGAGTCACGTCGGCGCCACGGAGGGCTGCGGGCAGCCGGGACAAGCATTCCGGTCAGGGCAGTGGGGGCTGGTGCCAAGGACGGGACATCTGTGGGGCAGGGAGGGGGGCCGTGCACCTTGTTGATGTCCGAGATGAGCCGGCCCTCGCGGGGCGTGTAGACCTTCTGATTGTTGGCCCGCAGCTTGCTCTGGATGGTGAAGAGCAGAACTTCCAAGTTCCCCTTCTCCGTGAACCTGAGGCAGGAGGCCGGATTGGGGTCAGAGTCAAAGGCCACACAGGCACAGGGACTCTATATTTTAAAACGAAATGTCCTGTGGTGCTTGTCTTCTCATGATCTCCGTGCAAAAGCCAGAAAATATGGGCAGGCAAAAAGAACATAATTTTAAAACAAATGAAAACTAGACAAAAATGACCAGTTACACTTCAGCAGAACTTCTTCCTTTTTTTTTTTTTTTAATACAGATGGGATTATATCAGAACCACGGCTGACGTTTGCTGAGGACTCACCCACTGTGAGCCAGCCCCGATTGCATCTGGCCCTCACTGGCACCGCATTCTTTTATCGCCTTCATTTTCCAGATGAGAAAACGGAGGCACAGAGAGGCTGAGTAAGCTGCCCAGTGCTCACGACTGCTTGGTGGCGGAGCCAGGATTTGAACTCAGGTACTTTGAAAGCGAAGGCTTAGCTATGTGCTCCCTGCCGTCTACAAATAAGTAGTTCTGTAAACTGCTTCCTCGTTTCTGTTTCATGAACATCTTTTCATGCCAATAAGTGCATTTCTTCAACATGATATCCAGTGGCTCTCCCATGACTTCTTTTTCTTTTTTAAGATTTTATTTATTTATTTGACAGAGAGATAGCACAAGTAGGCAGAGCGGCAGGCAGAGGGAGAGGGAGAAGCAGGCTCCCTGCTGAGCAGGGAGCCCAATGTGGGACTTGATCCCAGGATCCTGGGATTATGGCCTGAGCCGAAGGCAGCCGCTTAACCGACTGAGCCACCCAGGTGCCCATCCCATGACTTATTTTTCTTTTACAAAGGTCAGGTGAGTGAACATCCTGGAAGCTCTTTGTTCGGTGCCCAGAAGAAGGCTTTCTGGGTCACAGGGAGCACCTCAAATCATTCTTGGAATGTGTAAGAACAGATGTTTTCTGGATTAGTAATAGTTTTGGAGCTGAAACATAGTAACTCCGAAAGAGCTCAATACTGGAAAACAGAAGCTGTAGCATGTACTGTACAGAGCTGCCTACTGGCGATCCCACACTTGAAAAGAGTCCATTTCTAAAACAGGGAAACAGGACCTTTGCAATGTGCACAGCACCAACCACACTCCCGTGTGGCTGGTGATGACCACCCCGTCAGATCCAATCCGCCTGTCCCTCAGCTGGCATTGGGTTCCGGGACACCCCGGCCAGTAATCTCCTCTGAGTGGATTGCACCAACTCTACCTCCCATAGTAAGCATTTCCCCGGTATGATTTTTTTTTTTAATGGATCATCATTTTAAAAATTTATCTTGGAATTGCTTCTGGCACTTCAAGCTGGGGGAAATGAGCCTTCACTGCATTTAAGTCCTGCCAAATTTCCCTCCCAAAAGGCCACCCTAATTTAGGCTCAGGGCCCGCATGCTGCAGCAGGGGGCGGCCCAGGGACACCTACTTGGGTGGCTTCTCCACGGTGCGGTAAGAATTGAAGGACTGCAGCTGGTTCTGGACCCCACTCAGGGAGTTGGCCAGCTGTCGGTCATTGAGGGTCACAATTGTTTGCTCGATCCACTGTAGTAGCTCTGAGGCTAGGGACTCATACTTCTCCACTAGGCGCTCGGCCTCCATGGCATGGTCCAACACCTGCGAGACAGCAACAAGGGTCCTGCCCACGGGGTCCCTGGCCCAGCCCTGCAGCTCCCCCCTGTCTCTGCTTTCGGGGAGGAAGACCCCTAGGCCGGACTTCTGTTCCGACCACCCCACGGCAGAGGGGTACCTTGCCAATCCTTTTGCCTTCCACAGCCAGGGCCTTCATCTTGGAGAAGTAGTGATAGTAAGTAGCCACGTAAGTGATGATTGATTTCTCGTCTGGTTGGTCCACATTCACATCTGAGAAAAAGGACCGCTCAGGTCAGGCATGGATGTGTAGAGATTAGAAACCTGCCTCCCAGAAGTACACCTGCAGCTTTCCCCAATTTCAGGGCCCCCCACCTCGGCCCTCTGAAACCGACATCCTTCCAGTTCCTCTCCAGGTAAAATGACAAATAAATCATTTGGACTAAAAGGACAAGAAAAAGTGAAGTTTCTTTTTTTCCCCCCTCTCCTAGAAACAAGCAGAGGACAAAATGCAGAAGCCCGAGGAGGCTTTTACCCAGTGTTTCTAATGGAGACCAAAATTAGCTGTTGAGGGGAGGAAAGGCAAGAAAAGAAACAGTATTCCCATTTGGGGATGGATCTTGTACTTAGGGGCTGGAAAGATGTCTAAGAAATCAGTGGATTCAGGGGCAGCAAGACAGAAGATACAAACTAAGCTTCCCAAAGCCGGGATGTTCAGAGGGATGGGCCCAGCGAGACCTAACCATTCTTAGGACCATCTCGGGGCTCAGTCATGGCTATTTCTGACCCCAGTCCCTAAGTTCCACTGTGAGTCCAAGGAGGTCAGTGTCCTTCAGGCAAATCAGCTTCTACCACAAAGACCAAGGCTGGGCCTTGAAATATTTGGGTTCTATGCCCACGTATGGCAGATTCCATCCTACCTGCAGGGAAGACTATAGGGCTGGATCCCCTAGTGATCCCCTCTGAAAGCCCACAGGCAAGAAGGACCCATTGAAGTCACGTCATAAAGTTACAGGAGACTTCGCTTTACTTAAATGTTCTTTATCATAACTGCGCCTCTCAAATGCTTTCCCAGGAACCTATGTTTGCCGGACGTCCATCACTAGATGGCTGATGTGTGACACTCTGGACCGAGATGTGGCTACAGTGGAATGGAAAACAGGGAGAAAATAACCGAGACCCAAGTCTGCCCAGTGAGCTTAGGAAGGAGCGTTGCCAGCAGGGAAGCCCTTTGACCCTTCTCTGCCTCCCTTTTCTGGAGGCACCAAGACTGCTCTCCCTGAGAACTGGCTCAGGAAACAGGTCTGGAGTTTGGATCTCTGCTCCATCTGCTTAATGACCTCGGTAAAGTCACTCAATCCTGTGGGTAGGTCCTCATCTTCTCTTCCATAACCTGAGGACAATTACGGCCCCGATTTCCAGGGGGTGTTGTGAGGATTGAGTTGAATGAAGCATGTCGAGTGCAGGGCCAGATCCAAAATAAGAGCCCAGGGGCCGCTGCTAGTCTCATCAGCTTAAAATCAGAACCACAGGGGCCAGTGAACAGGGTCCGCTGACCATAAGGCCAGAGCTGGGTGAGATCTCAGGGTCATACAGCTTAATTTAGAACCCTAGAATTTTAGAGTAAGAAGGGCCCTTAGAGGTGGCAGAGACCAATCCTCTCAGTTTAGAGATGAGGAAAATGAGCCACAGAGAGGCTAAGTAACTGGCTCTAAGTCACAGAGCTGCTCCATGGTGGGGCTGGCAAAGAACCACATTCGAGGGCTCTTTCTGCCACAGGGCTGCCCCTCTTCCTACAGATTTTTTTGGAGGGGGATATAATTTTCACACCATAAAATTCGCCCTTATACAGGTGACTGTTCAGCAGTTTTTGTACATTCACAAAGTGGTGCAGCCCTTACCACGATCTATTCCAGAACATTTTCATCACCCCCAAAGGAAACTCTGAACCCATTAGCACTCACCTGCCCCCCGCCCTCAGCCCCTGGCCCCCCGCATCTGCCTTCTGCCTCTATCCCACAGCACCTTCCTTACATCCCTCTGCCCTACCTTCGGGATCCAGCAACTTGGTGAGCCCCAGCTCCTTCTCAGCCAGATTGAACACATTTTGCAGGTTGTAGTGTGCGTTGCACTTCTTCAGCGACTCAAAATCCAGCAGATCCGGCCTACAAGGGGAGGGGATAGAGGAGGTATCAAGAACACATGAGCTCCTAAAGAGGAAAAGTGGAGCCACCCCTGTCTTTATCCCAGTCACCAACTCCATTTTGTCCCGAACCAGGCACCCCAAACCCACACCCACTGCTCTGACCCCTCTGGCTCCCATCACTGCCCTCTGTGCAGCGTGGTGCCCCCACATCCCAGCTCTTGTCTGAACGTTCACCCCTCGTAACTGCCATGTAGCCCATCTCGTGAGCCGTGTGCGCCTGAGGACCATGAGCCCATCCAGTAGCTCGGCGGGCTTGCCGACCCTGGCTCCTCACCGGTGCTTGTGCACAATGGCATTGAAGGCCAGCCCGTCCCTCCAGCTGGTGGTGAAGTTGTGCACGTTGACATTGGGATACCTACAAACGGAGACCGGGAAGAACAATGAGTAGGGCCTCGCCCGGGTCTGTGACTCGAAGATGGATCCCCAGCTCGTGGTTCCGGGAGCCCACCCTTCCTTTACCGCACAGCCTCGGTGCAGCCAACCCTCCAAGGCCACGGTCCCTGGGCAGCCTCACCCCGCGGTCTTCATCTGGCACCACAGCAGTAGGGCGTCCTTGGCCGACTTCTTCTCCTTGTTGTCTTCTGTTTCCACGCTGATGTCTTGGATCTAAGAAGGAAAGAAGGCAGATCCTCACTCCTGAACAGGGGCCCCTGGAGCCACTTGCAGGTACCCAGCGAAACACGGCAGGGAACAGCTCCCTACGGGCTCCTGTAAGACGGGTGCCAGGACAGAGCCAGGGACCCTTCCTCCTGGGCTAGTGGCCACAAAACATCGGTTCAAAAGGATTTGAGGCAGCAGGATGGGGTGGGAAGTCAGAAGAGTGGAAGGGCCTCAAAGCGAAGGGTGCTGGCTCCTCCAAGTGGGCAGCGGCAAGTGGCTGTGGGAGCATGGCCTGAGAGCTGGGTTTCCCAGGGGGCACTGATGGGGCTCTGCTCCGGGCTGGGAGGAACAGGAGAGGTGACACCCGGGAAGGGCACAAGCGGGAGAACTGGGGTGGTATGAGGACACTGGGCTGCCTGTGCTCAGGGCATAAGAAGCAGGAGGGTGACTGGTTTAGGGAGGCGAGCAGAGCTGGATGCAGAAGAGTGGACCAAGGACCGGGCCCCAGGTACAGTTCTCAAACTCTCAGGGGTGAAGGTCGGTCCAGTTTGTACAATCTCCAGTCCCTTGTGGACCAACGTGGGGGCCTACTACATGTGACCAGTAAACAGGCCACGGGGACCTGCCACAGACGTCTGACGACATCCACAATGGTCTCTACCCCGTGTGAGCAGGAGGCTCTCGGGGTCAGGTGCCTGGATGTCACAGCAACCACAAACTGCTCTACGAAGTTCTCGACCCTGCGTGTTTTCATCGGTCACGCCGTGGACCAGCGGCGCCCGTTCGCAGTACGGCACCGATGTGTGAAGCCCACTCCACGAGATGCCGTATGGGCTACCTGGAACCGAAGGATGATGGTCCAGACCAGCCCAAGCGTCAGACGGTGGTTTCCGTCCACAATGTCGTGGGAGCCCATGTTTTCCAAGTGCACTTTCTGCTCCTTCAGGAACTGCAGCGCCTTGTCCACGTTCTCCAGGCAGTGGATCCGCATGCGGCCTTTGGTGGGCTTTGGCTGTTGAGGGATAGGGGACACAACGACATGGGACGGTGGGCCTCCTCCTCCTCCCCTCTCAGCCCTCCCGGGGCCCTGCTCTGCGCACTTTCCCCATGACCCCCGTCGGGAACATGGGCACAGCCCTTGAGCCTGGGCCCAAGTTCATGGAGCCAAAGTGGAGTTTCCAGAGGCGGCTTGGGCAGATTAAGATTCCCAAGGGAATTAATTGCACCCAGAGTGGGTGGGAAAAGAAATGTTTTCAATGGGGCCACTGTTCCTGTCTCCGTGAAGCAATGCTCCTATTTAATCCAGGCGGCAAAGCTTCTCAAAACGAAACCATCCTCTGAGCAGAGGGCGGCCAACTGCTTCCCGCTCTGTGCCGTCACTCTCCCGAGGGCGACTCCCAGCTTGTCCCCCTGACCACTGCTTCTTGGGCTTCCCCCTCCCGCTGTGACCACAGCTCACCAGTGTCTCTCCCGAGAGCACCTCGAGGAGCCTCAGAAGGTTACGTCCATCCCGAAGGTCGCTGTACAGGTCTCCCACCCGGCATGTCACCCGGGCCAGGTGCGAGTTCACCCACTTGGTGAAGGTTTTCTTCTGCACAGCTTCTCGCTCATCTGTGGCGGCAACAAGGGGTCATTTCTGTCCTTCAAGTACAGCGCACCTGCTTCTAAACACCAGCTGACAGGGCTGGGGGGCTGGAGGGGGTGCTTGAGAGCCCGGGACTGAAGTCTGGGAAGGAGGAGAGGAAGGAAGATTCCCCAAGACAAAATCCTTGACTTAAAAAGCAGGGAATAAAGAAATTGGAATGAGCTCATAGGGTAAAAAAGAAAAATGAACACACAGGCTTTGAGAAGAAAGGATAAAAGAAATGAGGAGCAGTGAGACGTGCGGGGAAGGGTTGGGATCTGGGATCAGCGCTGTCCTGTAACAGTGGAGAGTCTGTTATTTCATCAGAGCCTCACTGTCCTCATCTGTAAAATGGGCATACGACTTGACTTTCTACTTCAACCCGTGACTATTGATGAAATGAGACAATGTACGTCAGCTGCCCAGCACACATGATGAGTTACTCCTGGATGAGTTACAGTTATCCAGGCATGATCTAACCCGAAGGAGAGACCCAGAGCTCTCAGGAGCAGCGGGAGGCGTGGCTCTTCTCTTTGCTGACGGACAGGGCGTGGACTTAAATTACACCAGCAGCTCTTCCAAGTGGTCATTAGAAGGACACAACATCATAGAGGTTCTAAGCCTCCTGAGTCAGCTTGCTCTCCTGGGATAATTTAAAGAAAAGATGGGACTCCTCTACTTCTGGGGTGGGTTCATTCAATTGGCTACAGTGGGATCCAGTCCCAGCACATCAACATTCCAATGGTAAGAAGGAAAACAATCTTGAAAGTTGGGAATAGGGAAAACACTGAGCCCAGGAAACACAGAGGGGGCGGGGATAAAACAGGCAGAGTTAGGCACGGATCTCAAAGAAGGTACTGAGGAAATGCCTTGCTGCCTGGTCCACAGGACAGGCTGCTGATGAGGGCATGCTTTTTAGCTTCCACAGAAAAATTAAAATTTTAGACGTTATAAATGACAAAGTGAGGGGAGAGGTTCTGGCCATTGGGATTTCTGCCCGTTTCCCCCAGAGAAGCCCAGTTCGAGGACCCGATCCAAGTGGCTGGGGCCTGAAGAGTCACTTGTTTCCCTTCTCAGCACCAGCATCTCAGAAACCGAAAAGACCCATCCCTGAATTTCACATTCCTGTGCACCTCACCCATAAAACATAACGACACACCCACGTCTATTCCTGTCTCTCCTACCTCCAAGCCCTGTACCTAAGCCAGCCCCGGGGTCCTAACAAGTACACTGGCAGGCCCCTGCTCTGTGGGCCTCCTTTCAGGGTCTCCAGGCCCTGCCTGAGCCGGGGATTGCCCAGAGCACTGGCCGTGGCTGGATGCGTCAAGACTGCCCCGATGCCAGGTGCCACTGGGGTGAGGCCATTTGGGCCCACAGGTAGGAAAAGAGAGGAAGACCGAATCCGAAGCAGCCGGGAGAAAACTGGGCAAGGCCAAGGACCGGAGATAAAAAGCATCACTTTACAAGGTGTCCACAACATCCACAGACACACGCCCCCGCCCTAAAACACAGCGGCTTTGGGAAACAGCGGAAATACCCTGAAATGTTGGTGCCAGGATGAACACAGGCCTGCCCGTCGGCACCAACTCCCTTGGACACACTCCCTGGTTTCCACACACACGCTGCTCCCCACACAGGTCTAGACACCCACGCAGAAACCCAGGGCAACAGGGCCAGGCCCTGGGTGGCTCGGCCTGCCGGCTAACCGCCCTCTCTCCTCCCGGCTCCCCCAACAGGTGCTTCCCTGCCAAACCGCCGGCGGGGACAGCGGGCGCTGCCACCGCGCTCACGTCCCTTCTTCCAGGGGCCCAGGCCTCTGCCGGCCTCTCGGAATTCTTCCCCGCGCACACGGTCCTCCAGCACAGGCGGCGGAGCGCGGACCGGACCGGGTGCCACTCGGCGGCTCGGCTCCGGGCCCTCGCTCCCGGGGCCCCGGGCGGGCCGCTCACCTTGCAGCTGTTTGAAGCGGCCTTCCAGCACGCTGGCGTACTGCGCCGGGTTGATGAAGGCGGCCGGCGACAGCAGGAGGCCCCCCGGGCCCTGAGCCCCCTCCGCGGCCTCATAGTAAAAGTCGCCCGCGCCGTTGAGGCCGGGCCCGTGCGCCCGGCTCTCCCCGTCCCCATTCATGCCGCCCGCTGCCTCTCACGCGGCCCGGGGCCCGCCGTCCATGCCCTGCCCGCGCCGCGCGCCCGCCGGGGAGTCGGTCCGAAGGCAGGGAACGTGGCTCGGAGCGGCGGGAGACGGAGCGCCCGAGCGCCGGGGCCGGTCGGCAGAGCACACCTGGCTGCGGCGAGAGGAGACCGAGGCGGCTCCCGACAAACAGGTCGGACGGTGCCGGGGGAGGGGC
>LNAC01000014.1:5296873-5310955 GCA_002007465.1 Ailurus styani
CGGGACTGCGGCGCCGCGGAAGGAGGACAATAGCCTCCCCCTGCCGCAGGCCGCCGGCTCCCGCGGGAGGCCCGGGACCATCTGGAGCCGGCGGCCCGGCGGGGCTCGGGGCGGGGCCCGAATCACCCCCTCCCGGCCCGGCGCCATGGTAACCGCGGCCCCTCGCGGTTCTCCGCGCAGCTCCCCGGCCCGGGGCCGCTGACCCTCCCCGGGGCGAACGCGGCGGCCGCTGTGTGGCCGGCTCCAGAACCCCCGCCGCCTTCCGTCCGGGTGCCCCCCATAATGCCGCCTTCCGGTCAACCCCGGGCCATCTGGGCACCCCCCACAGCTTGCGGGGCTCCGCAGTTCGAGGACCCCCATCTTTGTCCCTACTCCTCCTTTCCTCCAAAATCTGTATCCCCGAGACACGCAATCCTTCCTTTCATAGCACTCACCGCCCGGAAGGTTCCCCCAAATTCAGCCTCTGTTTTCCTTTTCAAATTTTCCTCTTTGGGCACCTCCAGTTCATCTCCCATTAAGCAATTCTCTCATCCATCCCCTCTCTCGAGCATCCTTCCTCAGGCAGGTAGGCCGGCTCTCTTTCCCAAAGCGTCTCCATGGTGTACGTGGTGGAGATTCGCCTGCTGGCAGATCAGATTCTCGGAATAGTCATCACCGAGGCTTCTCTCCGCTCCTTCTCGGCTCCTCTCATTTATCAACCAGGAGAATTCCGGCCTACTCACTGTCTTAAAAGGGAGTGGGGGTGGGGATGGACATTTCTAGGCCTGGCACAGCTGGGTTTCTCCTTGGTATAGTAGCATCTGAGTGGTCGAAGGTCTTAGGTCGTTAAGCAAGGTGAATTGCTATCTATCTGCTTGAGAGAGAAAAGAATTATACTCATAATAATAAAGTTATAAAGTGCCAGCTGAGTATTAAAGGTGCATTATCCCATGTGACACCCCCCCCCCACTCCACACTCCAGCTCTAAAAGGTAGGTACTGTTCTTCCAGACCGGGAGACTAAGCTCGGAGATGAACTAGTAATAATAGATGGGGCTTTGTAGAAAGCAAGCAGAATTTGACCATTAGATTATTTTGTCCCTGAGGATGTGGGCCTATTTCCACCTGGGAAATGCCTGAAAAGGCCAAGTAAGGGCAATGTGAAGAATGGGTTTTGTGTGAATTATCGGGTTTAAGGTTTTATTTATTTATGGGTAATGGGGTTGTAGGACTTTGCTCCTTTCTGAAAAGGTACACCTAGTGAAACAGATCTGTAAGTGATTGAAGTACTTTCCAGTTACGATTTTGGCAAGGTGAAATTATTTGTTTTAAACTTATTTGAAAACATTTTCAAGGAAAGAAAAAAAGCCCTGCTACCAATCCTCTCTGGTTGTATCATCTCACCTACCTGGCCTTGGTTTTCCTAGTCTATAAAATGGGTTGGGAGGGGTATCAGGGAGTTGCACTAAAAGATGACCTTGAAGCTCTCTTCTAGCTCTGATTGTCTGATTCCACCACCAAACTGGAATACTGATTCCATCTCTGAACTGGAACTCGACCTTTTGGGATGTACCTCACCAGTAGCCACAATTTAGGCTATTTATTACTTATTTTGTAACAGTCACTCATTCAGGCAATGGAATCAAAGAGGCGAGGGCATAAGCTGCAACTGTTTCCAAGGATACAAGTGAGTTCGGGGTGGGGGGGGCAATGAGGTGTGTTTCTGGTCATCAAGGAGACTTGGTCAGGGATGTTAAAGCTATTGGAATGAGAATCAGCTGATCTGCCAAGGAGCCAGGACACCTGCTGTACTGATTTGGGAACCAAGGGGGCTCAACTAGGAGACAAGGATATTAGGTCTTATGGGCAGCATATTAATAAGATCTTTTCTATAGTATTTCTTAGTTTTAGCATTTCATAATCCTTTAAAAAGCCTTGTAGGGTAAACATTATCATTCAGCAAACTGATGTTCAGACACCTAAGTGAATGCCCAAGTTCAGAGTTAGTTCATGGTGGAGACGTCAGGTCTTCTGATCCCTAATATGTTCTTTCCCTTCTGCTAGAGAGAGCATAGCAGAGCGGTTAAAGGTATCAATTTTGGAGTCAGACTCTTTGGGTTTAAAAGGGGTCTTGCCACCTACTTGCTGTTGACCTCAAGCAAGTTACTTAACCTCTCTGGGATTCAGTTTCCTTACCTCCAAAATGGTATCATAAGGTGGGGATCAGATGAGTTACTTCAGGTAAAGTACTGGAACAGTGCCTGGCACATAGTAAGCCCTCAACCAGCTTGAGCCGTTACTATTTTACCACATTATCATTTTACCATACTATTTCCCAATTTGGGGAAGGAAGCATGCTCAATAAAGAGAACACTAAGATCGCTAGTTTCAGTTGCTTTGGAAACTCGTTATTTTGCTCAGTGGTGCATCACTATAGTCAATGATGAAGAAAAAAGTCTGCTTCCTTTTTAGGTGAGTTGCAAAAGTGAATGGAATGAAATCCACCAACTGTGCTGAGCTTCTCTAAGAATCCAGATTTGCTACTTATGTTACCAAGATTCATGGAAAGGTCTTGGTAGCACTTCCTGCCACCAAACTGACAGACCTAGCCCAATGTTCGTCTCTCATTCCTGTACCATGGAAGAGGTGTTTCTCCTGTCTGAGACAGATTCTTCTGGCTTCTGCATGAAGTGCCATCCCCTCCTGGAGTCTCATGGCTCCCAGTCATTCTGGTGAGTTCCCTCTTTTCTGGCTCCTTCCCATCAGCATTTGATCATGCTTAAGTATCTGCCAGTTTAAAAAACAAGTGAGAGATCCTGAGCCTCCTCCATGTCTTTCCCTTACTCTTTATGATCACGATCTTCTTGAGTGATTTGAATGCATTGGCTCTACTACCTTGCCTCCCCTTTAACAGAACATTCATTTAAAAACAATTTGGCTTAGGGACACCTGGCCGGCACAGTCGGTTGAGAGTCCAGCTCTTGGTTTTGGCTCAGGTCGTGATCTCCTGGTCCTGGGATCGAGCCCCCTTTCAGGCTCCACACTCCATAGAGTCTGCTTGAGATTCTCGCTCTCCGTCTGCCCTTCCCTTGCATGCGCTCTCTCTCAAATAAATAGATCTTAAACAGACAAACAAACAAAAACTGTCTCGCTTATGTGTCAGGCACTGTGCTGGGTTCTGGGGATCTAACGATGAGTAACATGGACAGTCTCTATCTTCTTGGAGCTTATATTCTCATAGGGTTGACAGACATTAATAAAATAACCCCTTAGATATATAGTCACAAAGTATAATGAATGAAAGTTTCAGGATGCTAGGTGAGAATCTAACAGAGCATAATCTGGTTGTGGGGAGTGTGAAGGGTGACCTCCCTCAGATCATTTGAGCTGAAATCTGAAATAAGAGAAGTGTTAACTAGGCTGAGAATGGGGGATAATGGTAACACTAATTCGGGACTATATTTTTAATGCTTAATGCACGTAATTTCATTTCATTCTTGTAAAAACTCTAACAGGTAAGTATCAACCTCATTTCACAGAAGAAAAAACGGAGGCTTAGAGAGATGAAGTGTCTTGTCCAGGGTCATTTAGCCAGGCTGGAGTAAAGCTCGGATTTTTAACCCAGATGTCTGACACTTGAACCATGTTCTTAGCTACAGAGACACAGAGCGTGTAAATGCCAAACCTGAAGCAGCAAGACTCGTGGTACGTGTAGAAAATGGAGAAGGACAGTGAGAGGGAAAACAGAGGGCAAGAGGGAATGTGTGATAAATTCTGGCTGGGAAAATCTGCAAGGGCTGGAACACACAGGGCTTTCCAGGTCATTTAAAGAATTTTGGTTTTCACCTTTGGAGCCTGGGGAAACTATTGAAGGATTTGAAGCAAAGAAGTGAAGTGATCAACTATGTATTTTAAAAAGATGACTCCAGTTGCTGTGTGGGGAATGGAGGGGTGTGCCCGTTGATTTGAAAAACCACTGAGGAGGCTACCCCTGTGGTTTAGATGAGAGAGAAGATTCTGGGCTTGAGTGTGATCGCTGGCAGTGGGGACAGAGGAACACGGAGGTAGAAGGAATCGACAAGATGTGATGGTGGCTTAGATACAGGGTGGGGAAGGAGTCGTCATGGATGGATTGTGCAGCTGGAAGACTGCAGGTACCATTTGCCGAGATGAAGCACTCTGGGGGAAGACCAGGTTTGGGTGGGGAGAGTGTAGTAGGTCTTGGAACCTGCTGGGTTGGAGATACCTTTGAACCAATCAAGTGAACATTCTAAGTAGTCAATGGTATCTGGGTGTGCAGCTCAAAGTGGGGACCTGGACTTATGATACGCATCTGGAAGACATCAGTGCATAGCCAGATGGTGAGTGAAGGAGATGGATGGACACTGATGCAACTGATTTAGTCCAAAGCAGCATGACTTCTATTCCTTTGCAGCTGCTTTCAACAAAGTCATCATTAGTCGTCTTGCTAAATCCAGTGTTAATTTCCAGTTAGTATTCCTCTTGGCAGTGGTTGACTTCAATTATGCCTGCTTCTTGAACTTTTCTTCCTTTGGTTTAGTGTTGCCACACTCCTGGATTTCCTTCAATCCCTGTGGTCCCTCCTTTGTTCCTTTTGTGAGTGCCTTTCTGGTGGTCGCTTAATTGTGTTGGTGCCATTGGTGGTGGTTGGTTCTTTCTAGGCCCTTTCTTCATTCTGTGCATTCTTCCTGGGCCCCCTTATCTACCACTCTGCAGCCAGAGCATCTTTTTATTTTATCTATCTATCTATCTATCTATCTATCTATCTATCTATTTATTTATTTTTAAAGATTTTTTATTTATTTGACACAGAGAGAGAGAGAGAGAGAGAGAGAGAGAGAGATCACAAGTAGGCAGAGAGGCAGGCAGAGAGGAGGAAGCAGGCTCCCTGCTGAGCAGAGAGCCCTATTTGGGCCTTGATCCCAGGACCCTGAGATCATGACCTGAACTGAAGGCAGAGGCTTTAACCCACTGAGCCACCCAGGCACCCCAGAGCATCTTTTTAATACAACATTCTGACAGATTACTCCTCTGCTGAAACCCCTTTAGTGGCTCCCCAGTGCCTTTGGGATAAAGTCCAGAGTTCTTAACATGGTTGACACATGCTGCTTACCTCTCCATCCTCATTGCTCACCACTCCTCACTTGATATTCTGTGTCCTAGACATAAGGGATCTGTTTGAGATTTTCCATTGTTTCTGGGATTTTGAACACAGTATTCCCTTTGGAAACTCTTCCTTTTTCATTCACCTAGAATTTACTCATCCGTTACGTCTAAATTTAGGTGTCACTTCTGGACTCCAAGTCTGGGACAGGGGCCTTCTGACAGCACTCCAGTGATTGGCACTGCCCGTTGTGTTCCCGCTTAGATTGTGAACTCTGTGAGAGAAGGGAACACACCCATTTCTCAGTTGTGTGCCCAGTAGAGCAGACACGTAGATACCTGTGCAATATATTAATGATGACATAAAAGACTTTAGGAGAGAAGGGGATTCCTTGTTGTAAAATGATAAAACTAGATGTTTTCATATCAAACAATGTGTTTTCTGTTTCTTTTACCCTGAATCTATCCCCATCACTAAGCAGCAGCAAGTGCTTTCTAGAAGCAGTATCTGCACAGGGAGGATAGAGAAAGATCAGGGTCAAAGTCCTGGGCTTTTGAATTCTTAACTAGACCTCTTTTTTTTTTTTTAAAGATTTTTATTTATTTGACAGAGAGAGAGAGAGATCACAAGTAGGCAGAGGCAGGCAGAGAGAGAGGGAAGCAGGTTCCCCACTGAGCAGAGAGCCTGATGCGGGGCTCCATCCCAGGACCCTGAGATCATGACCTGAGCCGAAGGCAGAAGTTTAACCCACTGAGCCACCCACTGAGCCACCCAAGTGCCCCATTAACTAGACCTTTTAAAATTGCTTATAGAGGAGATGTCCCTTGTGAGGGAGGGACAGAAGGAGAGGGTGGAGCAGACTCCCTACCAAGTAGGGAGTCCGATGTGGGCCTCAGTCCCAGGACCCTAGGATCATGACCTGAGCCTAAGGCAGATGCTTAACTGAGTGAGCCACCCAGGCACCCCTAGAGGGATTTTTTTTTTCCCTTCAGAAGTTTCTCTTTAAATATCAAGAGACAGAACCTAATAAACCCAAACCTTAGAATTTATACCATTATCTGCTGAAGTTGGAAGGACATGTGAGTTTCCCCTCTACACAGAAATATAATCCTTTTTGAGTCTGGAGCAGAATTGGAAAAGACTAGAAAAAGAGGAAAAGAGAGTTTAGATGCACCTTTGGGCTCTGTTTTCTGTGCTCATCACAAACAATAGTAGACAGAAGAGGCTTATGTTCCATTCCATTCTTAGAACTCTGACAAAGCATTTCAAAGTACCCTGTGCTAATAAGAGACAGCTGCCACAGAGTAGAAGTGGCATTGTCACCTCTGTAGGTAAAGCAGGTCTGATAAATTGCATTTCCTCACTACCCACAGCCTTTCACTCCCTAAACCTGAGTCTACTTGGCTCCTTGACAGTTGGGGGAAATTTGAAAAGTTCCTTGGTGCCCAGACCCTGAGAGGGGTGTGAGCGTGAGCTGAGAGCCAGGTGCCTATGGGGATTGCTTTGGAGTAGGGGGTGAACCTCCCAGTAGAGGCTGGGGGCTGCATGACCCAAGCCAGGGGCCAGATGGAGACTCAGTAGTACCAGGAAGAGCTGAGATGGGAGCCACTGAGCTCCTCATGAAGCAGTCCCTGTACCTTTCTAATCCACCACCAGGGAACGCTGAAGTAGGTGCAGTGGCGATGGAGTCCAATGGCCAATATCGAGTGAGGCAAGAGAAACAGAAGATGGCACTTGACCTTGGTGAGCCTCCCTGATGTCAGCATGATATGTGAACCACCAACAGAACACTGTGGGGAGAAGGAAAGAGAATCCTAAGAGACTGAGTTTAAAACTGAAAGATTGAGTTGTCTGGAATTGGTGAAGTTCATTATTTTTCTGCCATTAGTAGAAATGCGGGTTGAAGAGCTAGGTTAAGAAATACAGAGAATTGGGTGCCTGGGTGGCTCAGTCAGTTAAGTGTCTGCCTTCAGCTCAGGTCATGATTCCCAGGGTCCTGGGATCGAGTCCCGTATCGGGCTCTCTGCTCAGCGGGGAGCCTGCTTCTGCTCTACCTTTCCCCCTTGCTTGTAATCTCTCTTTCACTCTTTCTCTTTCTCGAATAAATAAAATCTTAAAAAAAAAAAAGAAATACGGGAAATTGCATATGTCCTCACCTGGGTCTATGACTCGAGGTTATAAACAAGTCTGGTATACAAAGTAAAGGTCAGAAAGGTGGCCTTGCGAAGGAGAGTTCTGGTGCCTTACAAGGACTGACCTGATTTCCTGATGACTGCGGACCAGGAGGCTTGTGTAACATCAGTTACGGGCAAGATTTGCAAAGAGTGATCATGTATTTGAAAGCAAAAGTCTGCAGATGAGCCAAGATAAAGTCTCAAGTCAAACCGGGCGTTCTGATGCTGGGGTGGGTGGAGGAGGGGCACAGAGGACGAAAGAAAACTATCCGGAGCTCCCTTAGTGTAGAAAAGCCTGAGGTTCTAGGAGCCTTGAGGGGCGCGTTCTGAGCTGAGCAATGTTGTGTGTGCCTGCTGTTGGTGACTAAGCTGGAGACACTAGAACTGATTTGAGGACATGGAAGTATTACATTCATTTGTCTTTGTCCAGTTTGAATTCAAAACAGTGTTTTATTTATGGATCATCCCTCCCCAACTATTTTTAGCTTGCAAGCCTAAACACCATTAAAAACTAGACCTAAAAACATGTTAGAATGATTTCAGCCCGCCTAGGAGCAGCCTGGGATCAACCACGATGCCAGTACTTTTGATTTCACCTGTCAATAACGAAACACTTCTTTCTTCTAAGAAGGTTCTGCCACCAAGCCCTGAGAATACACAAATCCTTTGAAAAAGTGTCTGATCACACCCATCTGCCTGAAATAAATTTTGGCAGCATCTGCTTCATACTAACAGCTGAAGGGAAGTCTTTGGAGTTCCTTGATCAAATTGCACCGAGAAATGTGAGTTGTGTGGGAAACCTACAAAAGAGTACATTTTTGGGTGCCAGAACCCAAAATGAGTAGATTTAGTGTACATCTTTGAAGCTGTAAGCGTCTTAGGTCAGTTTTCTGTATTGTAGCCTAATTTACTCGTGCGACAAACAGCTAGGTAGGTACATAGCTAAGTAGCCAGTCATTTCGATTATTATTGGCATCTGAAACTTGCTGGTGGTTAAGACACAAGACTCTGGAGTCTTGTGGCCTTGTCGGAATCTGGGTCCATCATTTTCTAATTCTGTGATCTTGGATAAGTTATGTAACTTTGCTAAGCCTTGGCTTCCTCATCTGTAAACAGGGGATACTTTTAAAGGAGTTGTGAGAAATTAACTAATGTATTTCAGGTGCAGATTAGGGCTCAATAAACATTAGCTATTGCTATTATCATTATTTTACTTGTTTTGCATGCAGGCAAATCTTGCCTTAAGTAAAATATAATATATAAAAATCTAGATTTGCATAAAAGTTTAATGGGGGAGATCTTTACATTACAACAAAATTCTTTAGTCTATGAAAAAAGAGATAACAGGGTTTCTTTGAGACAACTTCTCAGTGTGTCTAAAACAATTTGCTTCACACACAACTAGGTTTACACAATGCATTAGGAACATAGCTAGTGTACAGAGCACAGGACATCTGTAATACAATCATTCAGGCCAGGTCTGAACCACTGTGACAAGTTAACAATAACAATCCTGGGTATTCCCCTCTGCCCTTTATAAAAGGATTAGATGACTTCTCCGTGGTTTCAAAGAGCAGAGCTGGGACCAATGGGTGGAAGACACAGTGGGGGAGTTTCAGCTCAATATAATGAAAAACTACCAAACCACTGCTGTCCAAAACTGGCATGGGTTGCCTCTGAGGTGGCACATTTCTCAACATGAGGTATTCAAGTAAAAGCGAGATATCAACTTGTCGGGACTGTTGGAATGACTATTACATAAAATAGGGAGGTGAATTAGGGCAGTGTTTCACAACCCTAAGTGCACAAAATATATTGTGCAAACTAGATCAGTTCTGTACCTTGGATACCAGGGGTTGAGGAAGGAAGTGGAGAGAGGCTGTTCAGAGGAGGGTTGGGGATAAAGGAAATGAATCGGGGAAAAAATATATATATGTGTGTATATATATATATGTATATATATGTATCATATATATTGCTCCTCTGGTTGGGAAATACTAGATTAAATGACTTCTAAGATTTCCTCTAATTTAAAGAGTCTAGGGGCTTCTGGTTGGCTCAGTTGGTAGAATATGCAACTCTTGATTCCAGGGTTGTAAGTTCAGACTCCACGTTGGATAGAGAGATTATTTAAAGATTTAAAAAAAGTCTTAAAAAAATAAAGATTCTAAGACTCTCAAATTGTTTCACAGATGTTATTTTAACTATATCCCTGGGATAATTTTCCTATTTTAGTTGAGGAAAACTGGAACATAACACCAAAAGTGAGTGGTAAAATAGAAAAAGAATTCAGACGTCCTCACCCTTTTAGTTTTTTGATCCCACAGCCTCTTTTCAGCTGGTGAGAAGGGAATTTGAAGAAACGGAAGATGAAGGTGGCCTTAAATCTAGAATGGATGAAATCAAGTCAACTTTAGAGATCAGGGGGAAATCACCTTCACCTTCCGTGTTACTAGCTTTAAAGATTCTATACACCGGCATGCCTGGTAAAGTCCTTAGAGTACTATAATCAGACAAAGATGAAACCGAGACTAAACATGTGGCTTCTTGAATGTAGCTTCTAGAAGAAGAATCTTTTTCCCAGTTAGCCTACTTGTCTTTCAAATAAAGTTGATCATCTGGACTTTGGATCAATAGATTTACTCAGCAACACGTGACCAGATTCCACTGCTGTTTCAATTCCTAAGGCTTCTATGCCACAAAGAATACCTACCATCCAGTGGACATCAGCTAGTGGGACAAATCCAAACCTGCCTAGAGAGAAAGTTAAAAGCCAATTAGAGAGCAGAACAAGCTTTGTGATATAGATTTTACTGGTTATCTAGGAAGAGTAGAAATTAGACATTAATGGGGAAGGAATGAAATCTCCCAGGCTGGCCCAGGAACCAATTACTGATGGATGAGGGATCAGACTCGGTACACAGGGGGATTGTCACCAGGAAAACCAGGAAGCTATCTGGTATCACAATCAGTCATTCTAAAAGTAGAGGAAGAAAACATAGGGAAGAGGGGTGAAGAAAATAATACTCTAGCTATACAAACTCTAGTACGGTCTTGGAGGAGAGTCGTTCCTTTGCCCATAAGTCTTAAACTAAGGTGGGACAAATGGTGTAGTCCAAGAATTGGCACAAAAGCCAGCAACACTATGGCCACCAGTGCCCCCACAACCTAGCATACCTCTGTGAGAACATCCCTGTCTGACCCCGGATAGCACAGGGAGGTGAGTAGAGAAGCTGCCCCAGATTCTGTGCTCCAGGTGGAGAAGGCCTCAAGAAGGTGAAGGGATGAGCTAATCTGAGCTTCCTGGCCCCATTTCCAAGGATGTGATTAGTGGAGAGGCACCTGGGACCTGCTCCATTTCAGGAAACCCGGTTATGGGAGTTGGTGGGGGACAGACTTGGCTCAGGACCCGAGAGAAGCAGTTAACCCTTTCCTATTGCGTGAATGGGAAACAGCCTCTTTTAATAGTTTCCCAGGGGGAAAGAAATTTCTCAAATGGATTTAGTTTTGCATCAGCCTCATAAGGGGGACCACAGGGATATTTTCCACTTAAGTTCCTATAGTCAATCTCTTCAGGGCCTCCCTAGAATGCCCTAAGGGAGCCTAAGAACGAGGTAGACCTAAGAGGTGTCTAGGAAAGATATCCACAGAGAGGGCACATTCAAAAGGGAAAGATGGCTCAGCAGTTCCTAAAATGTCACTGGTCACCTGGCAGCATTTCTTAGGATATTCTTGGTTCCACTTAAATCCTTGGGCTTGGGTCAGAATCTTTAGATGGGGTCTCTTATATCCAGACAGGGGATTTCTTCGCAGAATAAACAGGATGTTCAAAGCAGACATGCAACACTATTTTAAATACTGAGATGGGTGTAGGAATGCAAGCAGAATTAATATGCCATTAAGTGTAAGGACTGGGGATAACTGGTCCCCTGAAGACACTGATAATAAGACCCTGAACACCAGGGCTGAAAATATCCAGAGCAGCTTCCAAAAGCTCTTTGGCTGACCTGGTTGACTAAGGTGACCTTAACCTTGGGTAGGTCACTTAATTTCTTTGGCCCTCAAATTTCTTCATCTATTTAGGATAATTGATAACCTCTGCAGCCCCTTCTGACTGACATTCTGTTGCTCTGAGGATGGGATCTGAGTAAAAACAATTTTAACAATGTGGAGTCCAATAGTATATGGGTTACTAGACTCCAAGCAGGATGGGGGCACCCATTGATGGGTTAGAGAAGGGTTGGGAGCTGTGGCTCGTTGAAACATTAGTTTGTGGGAGAGAAGGGCATCTGAGTTCATTGGCTCCTTAGTTTCTGAATGGAGGGGCTGGCTTTTCATGGTAATCCTAATGTTCCCATACTACAGAACTCTGAGACAAGCAATCACATCCAGGTGGGAGACGCCCTGGGTAGCTGTAGGGGAGTGGAAAGAGGTGTCAAGAGATGTTCTTTGTTTCAGATTCTGGCCCTGCCATTTACAACTCACTGTCATACAACCTCTTCTTGGAACCTTCTCTTCATTTTTTATAAAACAATGATAACACCTTCCATACAACGTTGGGAGGATTACTTAAGATAAATAAGAAAAAGTGAAGACCACTTAGCACAGAGTAGATGCCCACCAAATGTTAAGCCTGATCAAACCTTGCCTAAAGGGGGCACCTGGCTAGCTCCATCAGTTGAGTGTGGGACTCTTGATCTCAGGGTCATGAGTTCCAGCCCCATGTTGGGAGTGGAGCCTACCTTAAAAAAGAAAAAAAGAAAAAAAAAAAAGCTTGCCTGACTGCAGGGGTTTATACTATGGAAGTCCTGATGGCAGGCCCTCATATCAAAGACTCCCTTCCTCACTTCTTTTTTTATTTTATTTAAAAAAATTTTTTTAAAGACTTTATTTATTTATTTGATGGAGAGAGAGATCACAAGTAGGCAGAGAGGCAGGCAGAGAGAGAGGAGGAAGCAGGCTCCCCACTGAGCAGGGAGCCCGAAGCGGGCCTTGATCCCAGGACCCTGAGATCATGACCTGAGCTGAAGGTAGAGGCTCAACCCACTAAGCCACCCAGGCACCCCACTCACTTCTGCCTACATCCAGTATGGAAGGTGGCTGTGTCCTTGGCCTCTGTCAGGCCTCCTCTGATTCTAGGATGGTGCTGGGTGTTCCACTGCATATTTATCCCTGAGGCTCACTCCAAGGCAAAGGGCTGGAAGCCAGGACAACCAACTCATCTTAAGTACTTCTACAGTGGCAACTGTTCCTCCACCCTTCATTCCCGATGCCACTCTCAAGGTGGGGCATTTCCTGCTGAGCCAGAACTCTCTATGGGAAATGCTTTGAAGAGCCATCTTCAGTGCCTTGGTTCCTCACTGATGGATAGTGAATATAGTGAAGACAATAAGTATCTCACAAGATACTTGTGAGAGTGAAAAAACTTGTGTAACGAGCCACTGGTGTCAGACAACATGCAGTCATTCAGTAAATGTGAGCTCCCTTCTCCTTGGCAACTCTTTTGCCCTAAAGGAACACTGGAGAGAGAAGAAAGTGAAAGGGAGAGGCAGGCTCCAACGATTCCCCGAATGCCAGCTCCCTTATCAAGTCTGAGATGGTTTTATGATGAATTTTCCAGAAATAAAAGCCACCTTTCTCTGGTAGGTCTGCCTGTGAGCAACTGAGATGGACAGGGTGGTCACCGGTGCTGAGCATGGACTGGCCAACGCTACGATTCAGGTCTCAGCAGACATGTTCTTTGGAGTAGCACCAAGGCTGTATACTGGGTGGGCACTCTGCCAGCTCCCCCATCTGTTCTGCCCAATCCTGGCTTTTTGGAGCTGGGGTGGAAGAATTTCCCCTGAAGGACAGCAGCCAACACCCTGTCCCACCCTTCTCCTTGGGCAACTCTTTGCCACACAGGAATCTCTCTGACCTGTTTTCTTTCAGCTGCCGGAGGAACCAGCTCCTAGATGATCAGTTTGGGCTCAAGCCCCGCTCACCTCGTCCCTCCCTGAATCTGCCCAGAGTCCAGCAGCTGGTCTGGAGTAATACCTTCCTTCCAGCTGGAGCACTCTGAAAACCCCAGAGCTTGTCCTGTCACCTGGAGCCCGGGAAAGCCAGCTCCTGAGGTTGGCATATTGAGTGCAGAGCCAAACATGGGGAGGGGCCTATTCCCGGGGGGTGGGGGGAGCCCTTCCAGGTCCTGCCTAGGGCTAGCCAGGCACCTTGGGATTAGGCTGGGGACGTGCTTGGGGCAGGCTGCCAGATAAAATACAGGATGCCCAGTTTTGAATTTCAGATGAGCGAATAATTTTTTAGTACACGTATGTCCCAAATATTTCAAGGGATATATGTATGCTTAAAAAAAATTTTTTTTAAATCTGAAATTCAATTTTAATTGGCCGTCCTGTATTTTTATTTGCTCAATCTGGGAACCAGAGGTTGGCCTAGGGCACTTGAGGCAGCCCCCGCAGGAGGCGAGGCCGCTCAGGTGCCAGGAACCGGCTTGGGGATCCCGCACCGGGCCCAGCCGCTTCTCCCGGCTGAGGGCCACACCTCGGCGGGACCGTGGGAAAGTCTCTTTCCGGAGGAAGTTGAGTCTCGGCCTGGCCTCATTCCCGCTCGCCTCGAGCTTCAGTCGGCGCCCGCGGGTTCTCCCCAGCCCGGCGGCCCGCCCACGGACCCTCGCGGCTCCCGGCACCTCCCCAGCGCTCCTGGCAAGCCCTGGCGGTCCGCGGCCTGGGGGCGGCGCGGCGCGAAGTGCGCAAGCGCGGCGGGCCGGTGGGCGGGGCGCGCGCGCGCGGGCGGGAAGAACACCGAG